>JACEVL010000074.1:232500-360000 GCA_020284085.1 Aporrectodea caliginosa
GCGTGCATCGTGCTCTGATCCGGGTCTCGCGCTCGCGCGGACGTGCTAGAGATCCGTGGATCGGCTTCCGGTCGGTTTGACGGTTGAGTTTCGTGCGCCGCACAGGACCTGGGAACGGACGGACGGACGGTAGCTGTGGCGCATGCGTCTATCGCATCGGTCGTCGGTCAGTTGGTCTCGAATCGAACGACCGAATGCTCGATCGGTCCATGGCAGTTGCCCGAAATTCTTCTACAGCACTGGCGGCATAACCTACGGTATCGCCCACCGTGTGACTGGCTTCCAGAAAGTCAGAGACGGTAATTATGAGAGAGAAGTTCTGATTCAGTTTGCCGAATCTGATTTGCGGAATCGCGTTAAGTAATTAACCAGACGACAACGACAACGCCGACGACGTTTTCGACGCTATTAACCTGATAACTGTTGGTGGTCTTGTTGCGAAGGAAGTGAGCGTTTGGAGGGAGGCCGTGAGCGGAGGAGGCGACCGACCGACCAGTCAGCCAAGGAGGAGACGTGCATGGACGGTAGAAGGATGTGAGTAGGTAGTCGATCAGCCTTGTCCTGCGTGACATGAATCAAAGCCATGTGGCCGGCCTCTTCAAAAGGATTCTTGTGGGATTTATACTCGTCGTCGTTTCCTCAGCGCTTGCCGGCCTCGCGAATGTCGTTTCAGTCGGCAGTACGACGCTGAAAATGTACCTGCCGAAGGGGCTGAAGGCCCGCATCGACTGCCCGGAAACGGCCAACCCACCCCTTACCTTCATCGTCTGGGCAAGGAACAGTATGATAATCGACCCCGAAAAGACGAAACGGCTGAACGTCGACCGACACGGGACCTTGACGATAGCCCAGGTTCAGCCGGCAGACGAAGGGCTGTACACTTGCACGCCTTATTCACCGCTGGACCCGACGTACAGCTCAATCTCCATACAGGTCCTCGTTAAGGGTGAGTAAGAAATATCTGCCAGCTAATGGCCCAGTTAGCCGCATCTGATGCTTTGTTTCGACCTGTTTTCAGCTCGTGAAGGAGGAGACGCTGTTTTCCCATTCATTGTCCGAAGTTAATGAAGCAAGATTAGCCTGGCGAAATAAACAGAAATTTCTACTTATATAGGCCTATGGAACTTCGGGTGTTTCTGATTGTAATTTACCGCTTTTCAGATTTTTTTCTCAGTTAAATTTTATGGATGCCAGTCCTTTTGTTGTGTACAGTCAGCCCTTAGTGAAGCGTATCTGAGGTTGCATGAAATTGCTTTGGTTGAAGTTGTTGCAATTTAACCTAGGTTGACCACATTCCTTTTCTGGGGCACCTCAGTACTACCAATCTAAGTCAAATTCACTTAGGAGCTGGGCTCATTGGAAAAAGTGTTTATACATATGCAGTGCCTCAACTGAAATATATTTGTAAGATTTTAAACCAAAATTAAGCTTTTTATTTGTAGTTGAATTTTATTTATTTTATATTTATTTGTAAATAGATTTCTAAATTTTGTGCGGCGCTGCATATTTGTTTATGTTGCTATTTCTCTTGTTTACTTTCTAATTATTGGAAATTAAAATAGCAAATTCTACGTATTTAATTATAGAAAAAAATCATTCTGGGATGTTTCATTGTCCCGGAAAGGATGTGTCTGGGATGCAGGACATTTTTACCAAATCCGGGACTGTCCCGCACACTCCGGGACAAGTGGTCACCCTTTGCAAACCCTGACAACTCAGTTCTGCGGCATTGCTATATATAGCATGTAAATAATTATGTGGTTTACCTTTTTCTCAGCTTTTTCAATACTGCAAGTCAGGAACTTGTAACTGCTGTCCTATAATTATTGTGTGTGGACCTATTGTGTATGAGACTTCCTATAGTATACATATTCAGGGACTTTGAATATGTCAGAGAGATGTGTGACGAGGGATGGAAGAGACTCAGCTGCAAAACTCATGAGATAAGATAGGAATAGATTAATACATACATTGTAATGTTCACGAAGACATTACATAAACTAGAGATTCAATACAGCATACACCAAGATTGAAAATATGCAAATACTGGTAATAAGAATCACCTAGAAAGAACATTTTACTTCAACAGCACTAGCATTTATGTTCTCCAGATTGCACTGGTTTGAATATCTTTGAAGGAGAGTCTTTTCGTGCGATCTTTAACATGTGTTTAAAAAAGAGTATAAAATAATTCTTGCAACTGATTGAGCTGTGCGTCAGGACACATTTTATTACTACGTTTTGAACCTAAGTTGTATATGGCAATCCCAAAACATTTCCTGCTTTGGTGGCAAGGCATAATGTATAGGCATCTCAGTAATTATATTGTCTCGTTATATTGCCTGTGAACACTTGTTCTCTCAACTTTTATGGCTACTGAAGAAGTTCTGAGCTTGTTCCTACGTTAGAGAGTAACAACTAAACGCTGCTGCAAAACCTACCATAAATGGAGGGAAGAGCTTTGTCTTATATGTGCATGGTTCTGATCTCTCGTTTTTATTTATGAACATTCTGGGTAACTGGCAGACACCGGGAAATCGTTCAGGGATGGGACAGGGAAGTCGTTATTTGTTGTATGGTCCTCTTCATCATCTCTTGCCGCTTTTGTGGTCTGACTAACAGATGGTCTTGATTTGTTTCGATTTTAGTTTTAGCTTATTTCAGTGCAGTGACTTATTGCGTTGGCATTTTACCGCCTACTGTTTTCATCTCTCTGCAAGGCATGGCACTAAACTTGCACTGTGACTGAGTGCTTGACTCATGTTTGTCCACCCTTGAGTCAACGATAGATGAATCGAAGAGTTTTTGTCATGAGCCAGTGCACCACACAACTTCCTAGCTTACTCCACAACCAAATTATTCTGCTTGTGATGACAGAGAGACTTGTATCCAAACAACTTGTCCAGGGACCTAAAATGAAATCCCACTCAGCAGACGCGAACCAGCAACCTATCAATTACACAGACCCATCGGGTCAACCAGTAGATCACAGACAGTGTCGCACCCATGTGTATGCAACAGCAATATATTTCTGATGCACTTTTTACTTTAACCAGTGAGCATATTGCTCTTCCATTGGTTGCAGATCTCCATTTTTTGCAAATCTAAAACCTGTATGTATCTGGCAAATCAATTACCGATGCGTGCTGTTTACTATATGGATAAAACATGAAATTGCGTTGACCACGATGCATACCATCAATTATTATAACAGAAATACAGTGACTGAAAAGCAATACATAACATGTGTGACAAAGACTAGGCTTAAATCATACTGTCAAATGAGAGCACATAAAAAAGCACTTGACAGAAAATACCAAACATGTTGCATAACACTTTCAAATTAAGTAGGACAAATGAAAAGCCAGTGAAATCACAAAAATTTCAATACTGACATTGCCATAACTTGTAGACTTGGAAGCATTTCTATACTGCTTCCATGATTTAACGTGTTTTCGAGGCTTCATGTCCACATTTGGCCCCAACTGCTTTTTTCTGCTGGGCCTGAATCAGGAGCACCTCTGAATAGAGACCTTGAAAGGGCGCTATATAAATTTTGACTGATTGATTGATTGAATGCCTGGATGGCTTAACATACAGCACAACCAGGTCTGCCCTGATCCTCAACAGGGTCATATTGTTTTCTAAATTAGAGCCAAAATTAAACTGGTCAGTGATGTTAACAGTTATAATGAAACTCCGCGTTTACAGTCCCGTCACAATTCTTCCACCTCACTATTAAAAAACCAAACTAAATATTGCTACCACTAAAATTTTAAAAGTCAATTGAAACATGGTAAACAAAAGCCCAAGAGTAAAATCTCTTGATGTCTCAAGGGTAACAGGTAAACAACACAAGACCATGACCTCTTACTACAACACTGTATAAATGGTGTTTTGCTTTCATGTGAAAAAAACCGGAGTCATTGTCCGTTGTAGCAGAGTGCTTTTCAGCTGTTACCTCCACCGGTTGATCGTCTATATTGATGTTGTCAGTTGCTGATGATGATTGGTGCAGCAGGAGAGTAGCTGAGTTCTGCAACATCACCTTACATGTTGTCAGCAGATTCTATGGCAAAATAGGAGCCTATGCTATTTTCAGCCTCTTCTCTGACAACTGACAATATCGGTAAAATTCGTGTTGTGAAAGTTTATTAAGTATTGGCTTACTTTAAGATAGCGTATACAGTTACCTTGCTAACGCCCAAACAGTGACAGGGAAACTGATCTCGTGCAGGGTCACTTGCGTTCAAAGACATCCTCAGGTTTTCCTGTGCTAATTCTGGTGGTTGATATATGCTGTCTGTATTTATTTTTGGCCTTTTATTGACTGCCTAACCAAAACGCATGCTATATATTTCCAATCTCATCCAGATCTAAACTTCCTGAACTAACGGATAAAAATAAAACGAAATGCAATGTTATGACTTAGATGCACGCTTCCTGTCTTTCCACGACCTTGGGCTACGAGTCGCAGGCAAAGATTATAAAACAGCTCTGGGCTATTTCAGTTAGTAAGCAAATAGTGTTCTATGATGCTTTTTGGTGGTGGATGTCCCTTTTGAGCAGTAGCGGCGCCAGGATTTCAGGTTTGGGGGGCTAAAACCCCAATTCCGTCCCTTTCTCCCCTCCTCTCTGGCATTGGCAGTGATTTCCCACTTTTGTTTGGGGGCTGAGCCATCGATGGGGGCTTCAGCCCACCCTAGCCCAATGCTGGCGCCGCCCCTGCTTTTGAGGTGATGAGTCTTCGGTTTTAGGTGACCAGTCTTCTCTTGTAGGCTGTGGATCTCATAGTTATCGTTGCAAATATCGTATCCGAGGTTCAGATCTCGTATCCAGTGTGATCTAGATGAATTTTACCCGCTGAATTTAACCTTGTAATTTCCGGGCTTTTGTACCCTGAAAAATCAATGCCAGTGCATCGTCGTTTCTCACATTGACAGTCACCGACTTTCTGCCCCTCATGCATGGGCCGTGAAATCCTGTGTTTCTGCGTGGTGTCTATGTAATTGTATAAGTCACCTCTTTCAGCACGTTACACGTTTGTCAGTTTTTCATTTTCTCCAGGCTGTTCATAAATTGATGACATTTAGGGTTAAGGGTGGCCCTACGTCAACATAAAATTCAAGATTTGATAAACAAGAGGGCAAAGGAGTTCTTTGAGTCTGACATAAAGTCGGCTTAACACTCTGTGATGTTTAGAATAGCATCTGTCCTTTAGGGATTGCATATACATGCACCATTTTCAGATTTCTGGGGCAATATGCATATTATGCACATGGAATTAGGAATTTGTTCATTTTTGCACCGTGAACCATCAGGACATATAGGCAAGACTAAAATTTCCTTCAAATTCTTTTAAATTTTATTACAAGAGCAATTGAAAGATAGAATACCGTTAGATCATGTTAAGTAAGTTAGCGCATTTCGCATTTATTCGCTGAAGGCATGTGCGTCAACTGTGGTTGTCAGAGAAATACGGGTATAGTTGTCTTTGGGTTGAGGCTTTTCCTGTTTGCCGAAATGTGGGCACGACCGAAGCAATCCAGTAACAAGACGATCTCTTTATGGCTTATACGCCTTACCAGGAAATTGTCAATTTCACATGACCCAGAAGACAGAGTCCGGCTCGTCAAGAATCAGGCGCCAACGCACCCATAATTTCTGCCGGATGTATTAGAAGAACGCTGATGAAACCCAGTGCAGTCTTTATCACGTGCTTTGAGTTAGAATTACATACCGAAGGATTCTCCCGAATCTCCGTGGAGGTTGTGCCAGAAATACTGTGGATATAGCTATAGTCAAGCTTCAGTTGGCATGTGTTTGGATTTCTTATCCACGTTCTTACTTGTATTTCGACTATTTAAAATAAACTGGTTGCTGCCTCGAGAGAAAGTATGATGTGTGTATTGCTAATCTGTGCATTGCATTCGATTTTTAAGAGCAGCTTGTCTGCAGTAAGACCCTTTGGTCAGGTATTTGTAAAGAGCCTTGTTGACATTTGGCTACAGAACACAGTGGGTGTGCCTTAAAACCCGTTAACATTGGCTTCCTGTTGGGTTCAGATCAAATTTAAATTGGCCTGTTTGACCTACAAAGCTGTCAGCACCAGCAATCCTCCAATGCTTCATTCACTGCTAACTCCTTACATCCCTCCGTTGCCTGCAATCATCAAGTACAGATCTTTTAGCTGAACCACAATGCAGAACAGTCATGGGCATGCGTGCATTCCATGCCTCTGCCCCAAGGAATGGAATCGACTGCCACTCTCTCTTCGTAGCTCAAATTCACTTCCTTCCTTCAAACAATGGCTCAAACTCATTATTTTTCCTTGGCCTTGAAGCATTTGGATATCTAACTGCATCTTCTCCCAGCGGTCTCACATTTTGGTGTGACTGTGTGTGCGTTACAGATTTAATTAATTAATAATTAATAATTATAATAACATAGTATCAGTTACCACCCTCCAGGCTATATTTATTCTATTGCAGGGCTGCCATAGATGGCTGCTTCCAAATGTTATTCTTCAGAGTGTAATTATTTAAGCTGTTTCAAAGGACAGCCTTTTGACATTTCCACCTGCAGACGGACACAGACATGCAAGCAGACAGACGGACAAACAGACAGACAGATAGACAGGCCTAGAACTGCGGTCAGGGAGCAAAAGACGCAGGGCTGAGCTTGGACAGACCAGCAATCAGACATAACAAGCAGGCAGACAGGCGGGGCTCAAAGAAAAAACTAAAGAGACGGTGAAATCAGACTCACAAACAGAAAGACAGAAAGACCAAGAGGCACAGATACAGATAGACAGTCAAACAGATAGAATAGACAGACACAGAGCTCTGATCGAATAGACTGACATATTCGGCATCAAATATGCAATATTGACACTTGATTAAATCTACTGTTCAGCATATGACAGACGGATGATGGAAATGGTAATATTTTGTCATTGGTGGACAGACAGTCCTGTCAAACGTACAGGGGCCAGTGACAGATCTTCTGTGCATGGTCTCCAGTTAAAAGTACATCAGTTTCTAGGCAGGTTTATAAGGCCTGGCTGCTTGAGTTTTCTTTTTTGTATAAATGGATCAAAATGAGCCGCATGTCGGAAATTTTAGACAAATGAGTATTTTACATATTCTTAAAGACCACATTTTTTGCTTTAAAATGACACCAAAAGTTTGGTTCTACCTTATTTTTTGACAAAGTTATGAATGATTATATGTTTGTCTTTTGAAAAATTTTCATTTATTTTAATATATAATCACAAAAAATAAAAGTATTCTCTGTAAAAAATTCTGAAAGTACACTTTAAAACAATGAATTTCATCAAATGTGAGAAATCAAAATTGTAAAAAAGTTTTTTCGCCCATTTTCATTAAACTCTGAAAATAAGAAAAAGTGACATCTGATCATATTTTGCTGTTTTCCTAGGAATGTAAATTTCCGACATCCGACTCATTTTGATTCCCTGGGTCACAAATGAATCTTATTTCTCAATGGCTAAAATGTCCATAATTCTTTCTGTTCCACTATCTACGTGTTCTGTCAATCTTACTTAACAGATGACATCTGTCAGTTTCTGGAGGGTTTCCTCCCGTCTTGCGCTGTTCCACATTGGTGTTCAATAGAGCGGAAATTACACTGCCTGACTGTGTTACTCATGTGGCCAGAAACTTTTCTAGTATAATGCACGAGTGGCTTCACTTAGAATTTCCATCTGGGTTAATCACTAATTGTTACGATTTGATAATTGCTCATTTCTGTCAGCAGAAGCCGCAAAGGCATTTTCGTAGTTGAAACATCTTCAGTTTGTTGTGCAATCATGGCAACGGATTTCTAGTGACAGTGAATGAAATAATGGCATCAGAGTGAATTGCTAGTTATATTTGAGTGATCAGTATTCAAACCCAGGACCTAGGATCAAAGGCCTGAAAGTTTTCTAAAGTTGTCATAACCTTCAAATGTGCTGTGCTTCATTTTCCCTTATACTGCGACAGCATGGCTTTATATCTTGGTTATGCTGCACTTTCTCGATAGTGTAGTGGGTTAGTGTGCTGGACTGTCAATTGGGAGGTCGGGAGTTTAAATCCATGCCAGTGCAGAGATTTGGTTCGAGATTTCAACCACACCTGCACCCCTAGCCAACTCAAGTATAATGAGTACACTGACCATACAATGTCAGTGGGAAGATGAGACGGTGAGGGAGAGAACTGGCCACCTGCCCTCGTATGCCGAGGCTAAGAAAATGAAGTTGATAACATTTCATACCCATGGCTGCCTCAGGCCTAGCTTAAGGGGCCGCTGTTCTTCTTCTTAATAGAAACAAACTTGACATTAGGTGCTAAAGTGACTTGGTAGTACATTGCTTTTGACATGTAACGGCAGGATCCAGTTTCGAATCCACGTGTATTGTGTAAATGGCCTTAACACTACTGCTGAGTTGTGAAGCAATGTTGTCCATTGTTCAGTTTTGTTGCATTGCTGTACTCAAGTCAGCAGTTAAGAAAGAGATACGACAGTTCAAGAACCTCTAAGAGCTGTTAAACATTTGTAGGATAAATAAATGTTACCGTAAAAATGTTCTGAACTTTTTCAAATAGACAGTTAAGTCATGAAAAGTTATAGTGGCCATTCATGAGTTTAAAAATTCAGTCACAGGCAAGTTGTTAGCATTCCTAGTTGACGAATAGATCTGCTGCTTAAAATCGCTAAACAATTGCATGTTTTCTTATATGCCATGAATCTATTCAGATAAATAAAAAACGCTTTATGCCGAGCAGTATCTACTGTTTATTGTGTAAAACGAATCAGACGACTCGTAAAGGATGTTATGCGAAATGCTGGCGCAGTTTCAACGTCTCCGACTTAAATTAATAAGTCACATCTGCAGGTGTCATGTTGTTTGTCAGCTTCTGAGTTCACCAGGTGAAGTTTACGTCTCCTGATTACCACTTATGGCCCTTTTCGACCTCTTACAGTAAGAACACACCTGCGTACTCAGGCGCTCGCAGCCGACCGCCAGAAAGCTGGTAATCTGCTGTTAAGCACAGCCAAGACGCAAGTAGGATTTGCGGTGCCAGCTACCGTTCGTAACCCCGGTAATTGCAAGACGGTTCGCCGGTGCATTCAACCTCTAGTTTAGACCAAATTAGCGCAGCAGGAAGGAGTTCTTATGTCTCGGAAGTAACGCTAGTATTGTGTTGTCCACCGCCGAGTTTTAGCAAACGCTTTCTCTTTTTCGGCACAATGATGCTATAGTGTTAGATGTACCAGAAAAGGCAACGGCTTTGGCAGATGCTGAAGTACAAAAGACATGCTTCTTCCCACTAATTATGGAATTTTTATAAATCAGTCGATTCAGGTAGCATGAATAGTGTAATAGATAAAGAAATGACCAAGTGAGAGGGTCTATGTAATCTTTGACTAGTACACCACCGAAATGAGATACACACAAAATCTGAGATGGAAGCCTGGAAAAAATGCATTAAAACATAGATTCAACTTGAAACACGTTATCTACGGTAATTGAATCCTACTATAAAACGATGTAAAAACTAGAAACAACTATAGGCGACCAGTTTGTCTTAGTGGTGTAAAATGGTTTTGTGAGTAGAAAATTCGGATTTCTTGCAGGTATGAAATTACTTTATATCTGCAGTTTCAGTGATGAAGTCCTCCAATTCTCTGACCTTGGCAAGGTCTTTGCCTCATGACCCCACTGGTGGCTTCACCCAGACATTTTATGGGTTCAGGCTCCAGACTTTGACTTGTGTATTGTATATTTTGTCTTCATCTATTTGTCTTGATCTTCTGTCCGGTCACTGATGGTGTGTGAACTCTTTTTACCTCACTTTACCCGTCTAAATCCAGGCAAGGTGAGTTGGAGGTGTGTGCTTACCCAAGTTTCATACAATGTCTTATTGCTGTCTAGAATCAGATTTTCTCATGACCTTGTAGCAGGGTCGGCCAAAGCCCTAATTTTTCTCGAATGGGACCAGTGGGATTTATTACCCGTGTGTTTCACACAGACCTGTGAATTCGCTTTACTTATTTATCACGGAAGTGCTCTTCCTTGACCTCTGGACAGCTTCTTTACTTCGCACCTTTGGAACATAGACTGTGTTGTGATCTAAAAGGTGGGATCCGAACCCTGTCCAATCAGCAGAGCCATAATAGTGATTAATTAGGTTGTGGCTAGGCAGTGCACTGATTAGACTTTATTCCAGACGTCCTCTCATCCAAATATAATTTTGTAATTGGCTTAAACTCTGACTTTGAGTTGTATGCGCTATGTATGCCCAGTACACAAATGCACTGTATATATGCTTACCAAATAATCCAAGTGGCCTTGAATCGTGTAGGAGGGGTAACAGCCTTTTACTCAACCTTCGGTACTCTGGTGCGGCTTGGACGAGGCGTATTGTCTTCCACACTAGATATTGGTGTCCTGGGAAATATCTTGGCAGATGATGATTCTGTGGTAAGGAAACTGGTAATGCTAACTTCGAGTTGTGGTGGTGGTGGTGTTGACTATTTCAACCCTTACTCAAACTACAGAGAGAGCTATTTGCTTGCCCTCCAGAGGTGCATTAAACTTAGGCTATAGCTATTGAAGGGCAATTAACTATTGGACATTGGGTGGAGGGGTTTTGAAATTAAACAAGAACTGAGTAATTACATCGAATAAGTAAACTAATTCATTAAATTGTTGAAAAGCTAAAGTTAACTGAGCAACTGAAATATAAAGTTTTTATGATTTCTGTGTTATTTGAAATTAAATTATTTTGTATAAATTATGTGTAATGGCAAGCCTTGTGTTCTGTGTACCAGTTACAAGGCTGTACCTGCTCATGTTTGCAACTATCCTACTGAGACTATCTTTCACTGCAGAATGCAAACTTTCTCTTCCAGTCTGTTCGTGGTTCCTGCAGTCCAGCCTCAATGCACGCTGTGGCAAATCAGAAGGAGGGCATTATCAAATGTACAGTTTCTTTGTATACTGTATTTATTAATTTGATTACATATAGAATTTAGCAGGCCTGTGGATTATGATGATAGCAGCCGTGGAGGTGTAGTAGTATGTTGTTGAGAAGGACGCTGGGTTGTTAATAGCCCGGATTATCCAGTCTCGTATAGAGAGTATCCGATGTTATGATAAGCCGAATCTAAAGGACATCCGATGTCATTATAAGCTGAATCTAGTGCACAGTTCATTTGCTGGCTCTTTGTCGGATTGTAAGGAGAGACATGGCGTGAATGTCGGTAGTCTTCTTTGATACAAGGATGCGGCGTCGCGATGGTCTAATTGTTATTGATATGCCGCGCAGGAGGCAGGTGATGTATTAGGCGTCGAATATAATTGGAGGTATAGGCAGCACATAGGTTCACATAGAGTGAATGAGCTGAATTCGTGGTGGGGATGATTACTAATACTGTGTATTGCGCTGCAGCGTTCTGGAATTGAATCCTTTGAAAACGAACCATGTATGCTGCAGTATGCATGTATGAATAATGTATGTAAGCACAAAAATATTTACATACTTACATAATATACATATGTATACATGCATGTAATATATACATTTGTAGTTATAGGTATATGTGTACGGTATACAGTGGCGGCGCCAGGGGGGGCTAGGGGTGCTTAGCCCCCCCCCCTAACTGCGGTTCAGCCCCCTAAAAGGAAAGGTTTTAAGGAAAAAAAATTATTCGAATTTCCAATGGGAACTTTACCCCCCCCGGTCGTCAACTTTCCCCTTTTTCTTAGCTTTAGCCCCCCCCCAAACTGACGGTATATATATAAATTTAGATTTGAAAATTATAATAATAGTGTGAATAACAGTGATAAAATCTTCAATATGTGAAAATTATAATAATAGTGTGAATAACAGTGATAAAATCTTCAATATGTGAAAATTATAATAATAGTGTGAATAACAGTGATAAAATCTTCATAGTAAAAAATAACAGCATTTATTTAATTGTGCAGCAATAATACTTTCAAAATGCACCAACGTCTTTCCTTTGCAGGTGTTAAGAAACATGCACAACAGCAATTTTTTTTACAGATCTGTGCATTTCAGAATGATAACTGAAGATAACAAGTCAGAATGGCTTGTGTGGGTTCATGGCTTGCCACTTGCAAATACATTTAACGCATGCAATGTGACCGCATGCAGTGAGCTTCATGTGCCTATAGTCAGGAGTCTTCGTACGGACAATGCCTGACAAGAGACCCGTCCGTTCAATGACTGAATGCTTTTCCCGGTTCATTCAATTGCTTCGAATCGCTGTTGGCATTTGGTTCAAGACTGAATGCTTCCATCCGACGCAACATTTCCCGTCGGCTATTTGCACGGTTCTCTGCCTTCCTGTTTCCTCAGCCATTCTGTAGCCATTCGATATGGCCGCACTTATCGTTGCTCCAGGTGATATCTGCTGTGAGGCAATTGCAAAACCACCATTCAGAGATCATATTCTTGGGAATGTTCTCCGTCTAAAACTGCAATGCCCACTTGTTCATTCCCAAATATGCACTGCACGCTAGTATACTAAGACGGTTTGCGAAACTTCCATTCATATTCCGCTGGGGTTTGATGCTTTGATTAGGTTATGATCGATTATCACCCTGTCAGATTTGTTTTTCGCTGGCGTCGAAGGAGTGGATACAACTGCGGATTCAGATCTGTATTAATCTGTCAGCATTTTCTCGTAAACATCAAGGATGCGTGGGATTCGACAGACACGGCTTCTTCTTCGGTCTGCATAAGAGAAGACAGAAAATTTGCCCCGCGTTATTTGCGTTGGATGCAGGTCATGCGTCTGAGATTCAATTGAGGCCACGGAGCCTCGAGGCAAATAACCTGGCCGTTATAAATTGCTGATAATGCAAACCTCTTTGGCCGAAAATGTTGTATGATATAAAATGTAAATGTGTAATATGCAAGGAATGCGTAACGTGTATATACGGGACTGTAAACCGGTTACAACGAAAGAAAGAGCTTCTGTTTGAAATATTGCACTATATAAGATGTAAATCTGTGGTATAAAGCAAGTGCAAATTGGCAAGGTGGTTCTTTGGTCAATTTATTTAGTATAGACACTCAATCCTTCTTATAGCACTGTCTCAGTGAGCAGTGCCAAAAGCCCGGTCATAATTAGATTATGTTGTATAATGAGATTATATTCTGATGCAGTTCTGCCCTTTCTATACCAGAATTAATACAGAATGGCGGGTGATGATCGTGTTGTATAAGAGTTTTATGTTGTTATGAGCAGATATATAAACTTTTATCAAATTGGACCATTTAAAGCAGATGTATGATCACTGAGTGCATTTACGGATACTCCAAGAATTTTTTGCATTACGGTTCAGAGAATGTAAGTTATTAATGGCAATACCAATTTCAGTTTATTGCTTAAAACTTTAAAATTTTGCATTGTGTAAAAATTAAACAAACATGTAGAATTTTGAATTATTGATAGTACAAATTCTTTGTGTCAGTAAATTTTGAAGTCAGTTTCAAATCAGCATTGCTGACGTGAAGGCAACATTTATATATCTGCTTACAACAACATATTGAATACAACGCACGCTTGCTTTAGTAATTTTATAGATTTTGTGCTCCAAAACAAGTTTGTTGGTGCACAGGGTATTGCTGAGGTGAATACATGTTGAATTCAAAACACAGACATACACACTTGTTGTGGTGTATATACCGATCATTGGCATTCCGGGAGGAAGAATACCGGGTACTAGTCAAAATGTAAACAGTGAATTCCAGGAAAGAAAGTTTAGCTTGTTGCATAACACGAGGAACATTTGCACCATTACAATGCGCTTAAGTCCAGCAGTAATACAGAATACGTAAAGTAATACTAATACATGTGTGTATTCAATTTGTATGGCACAAAGGTTCGGGGCTGTGTAAACCGTGCCCTGGCGTGAACTTTATTGCAACACAGGAGGTGCAGTTGTTGTTTCATCTGAATTCGTCTGTGACGGCATTTGTTCTGTGAGAAAAGCGACCCACAGATGGCGCATGCGTCGTATTTGGGAGTGCGGCTGTCGGATGCCTTTATGTGCGGTGTTGACTGCGGTTGCGACAACGGAGGCTGATAACGAACGGGGCGCTGGCGTTGGTGGTTGCACTGGATGGTCATCATTCCCAGAATGATCATTAATGCCTTGAATGGTCATTATTCTTCTGAATGATCATTATTCCCCTGAATGGTCATCATTCCTCAGAATGGTCTTGGCCGTTGTCTTCGTCTCCCCGAAGTAGTGGACCTACACGACAGACGGCAAGATAGAGTGACCTTTCCCAAATTGCGTTTCTCTGTTGCTGGTCTTCCTTCCTCGGAGAATTGACCTTTCAGATTTGCAGTTTAATTTGAACAATCGTCGGTGCATATCTTACGAAACGATGTTGCATGCAAGTCGACGACGCTGATCTCTACACCTGATCAATGGATTGTGCTCAGCAGGGTTAAACTGGGTCAGCTGTGTTGGTAGTCTGAAGGTGGGCTTTGAATTAACCATGTCCAAACCTAATAATAGAGGGCTTCAGGCTTTGTGTTCATTGGTCAGGAATGCATCTCACTGTTTTGCTTTAGACTTGCAGTGTGAAATTGACTGATGGTATTCTGGGTTAAAGCAAGTAAGAAGTTTATTACAAGCTTATGCATTTTTCACGAGAAAGCATTGATAACATATCTGTAAACCTCTGTCTCATTGTACAACAACTGAAAGTCTTAGTAACTGTTGTTGTAATTGATATGTGATCCTTTGTTATTTGCGCGTGTAACTTCTATGTCTTTTACCGCGATTAATTCATAGCTCTGTACTATTTTGTCAGTTGTTGCCTCTCAATAGACAGTTTTGATTTGACTTTGATTTGATTTGAACATCTATATAACACTGTTTCAAGAAACACTCATGAGAGATGTTATCTGAAATTTATGTATGTATGTATGTATGACTACTATGGCTAAATCTCGAGCTTTTGCCTTCATTGGCCCTTCACTATGGAACCAACTCCCTTCATCAACTCGTTCTTTGATACTATCTGGTGGGTCAGGTGCTTCTTTTCGCTGTCTTAAGACCACTCTTTTTGCTCGGAGTCTTCCGCACTGGGAGCGCCTCTGATTGGTCTTCACTGTGAGAGGCGCTTTATACATTTATAAATACAATACAATAAATACAATACAATGAGCACTATGATGATAAAGAACAAAATTTAATGCTTATCAGGTAGCAGCTATTATTCCGATAACTAGAAATTTCACCAGTAGCAGGCTATCGCAAACGAACAGGTTCCCATCTAGAGTTGACAGTACGGCAACTGAGTGAGTAGCGTCAAAGACTTCGAACGACAACAGACGCAGATGATAGCACACTGTTCAATGCAGTTCCTTTGGAAGATGTGGCATTCTGGCATTACTTGGGCCACCAGGACAATCTGTGACAGACAGCCATTCGACTGATGATAGAACCCCCTCTGGGGTAGACGATTCCAACAATTCCAAAGCCTCTCCTCCTTGACATTTGAAAGTGTCGATAGGTCTGTAGGTGTGACCCACGACCATCTGGAACATTTCATTCTTGGATTCATATAGACCATTTCAAAGTCAAAGGGCGTTAATCCGAAAAACCATCAGAAAACTCAGAATTCAGAACGAACTTGTGTAAATAACTCCGAAATGTCAAATTGGACACAGTAGAAGTCCAAACACAAAAGAATTATCGAACAAATTCTGCTTTGAGGTTAACTTTAAGATGAAATGATGAGTAGAGAAAACACGACCTGGCCACAGCCGCTGGACAGACATTGATTTGTACATAATGTCATGAAGGAAAAATTAAGTTTCAAATGGATTTCTCACAGTCATTGTTGCAGACGGCAAGATGCTGAAAAAGTGCATTTGCTGAGTTTACAGCAGCCTGGAAGAGCATAATGGGTTAACCGTTAAGGGCTTGAGGTCATTCTCGTGTTTTCGTAGATGAGTGGTGTTCAACCACAAGAATGTGATGGACTGTCTCAATAGAAAAATACATTGACAGGTGTAAGGTTCCAAAGTGCTGCAGTTCATCCAGTTTTCCGTCTGCCCTTTGGAAATGAAAGCGAATTTCAGTAAATGGGTGTCCCATCTGCAACCCAAGATGCTTTCATTTGTTAGACGTGAATCAGGATTTAAGAGCTCGGATTTTCCCTGTATTTTCAACTTTACAGCCTTAGCCAAACTTAAACTGTACATGAGCAATGGCAATTTTCGTTCAGAAGCTCTGTTTATTACGCCGAAAGCTGTGCGTTGCATCAGAGAAAAGTGTGATTAACTATGCAGACGAAAAGAATGGTTTACTGTAAACGTTATAAAGAAAATAACCATGTCTGGCGGGTATTTGCTCACAGGAGTGTGATTGTCTATGGGTGTAGAAGCAATGCTTTGGTGTGTTTTTATGGTGGCCAGAGGTCTTGTTCTGGCCCGGTGAGATTTACTTTGTTTTCCTCGGGCATTTATGTTTTCTTTTGTTATTCAGCGGATAATACTCCGGGCAATAAATGAATGGTTGGTGATGGATAATTCTGTCAGTGAATGGGTTTTATAGTTTTCCAGATTGGATTGAATAATAATGAAATGGAGGTTATGCTTTTCTCCTTCTCTCGTTCCTGTCCCTTGTCCGCCTGTGTTGCGGTTCTGTCCGGTATGCAGTCTGCGTGGAATTTTCCCACTTTTTGTCTGTCTAGCATATGTCTGGCATTGATTCAGTCTATGATTGAGTGCTGGAAAAAGGTGGATTAATCAGTTCAATGGTCATTGCAAAATATTTAGATTTGTCTTATTTTTTGCCTAACGGCCAAACGAAACATTTCTGTTATTCGATTCAAACATTGAGCTGATGTTACATAAAGGTTATATAAATATTGCTAGCACTATATTATGAATATATATATATATATATAAATATATATGTGTATTTATATGTATATATATATAAAATCATAATGTAGTGCAAGCAATATTTATATAACATTATGTATATGTATATATGATTCCTGATTCCAACTACCATATATTTACATATAGGCTACAGTATATAACATATACTTTGCCAGTGAAAACAAGTACTGTGCTATGATATCGTTGTGTTATAATTGCAATATTCAAGGCATGATAAGACAAGTGAAAGGACAAGAGCTTGGGCAGCATCTTAAGTTAGAATAGGTCCTAGTTGTCTCGTGAAGGTAAAAGTATCAAGTAATGTTGGTAACATAGATTCCAGTATCAACTTTGAATCAACAGTCACATCTAGGTCACAAACTTGGAGCTCTGGAGAATCTATATATCTTGTAGGAAAATAGGATTGCAAGGCGTATTAGATCTAATCAAAGAACTTCTATGGTGCCAGTTTCATGATGCTCAAGGCATCTGTCGATGGTCATTACCGTACTATGCAAAATCGTCATACAAGCCAAAAAATTGTTGTGCAAGCTAAAGCGTCATTGTGCAAGCCAAAGAATTGTTGTGCAAGCCAAAGAATCATTGTACAAGCCACACCAGAGAAGTTCAATTTGTTCTTGCTAAGACATCGTCGGTTTTGAGACATGCAGCCAGTTTACTGTGGAGATACACTTAGACAATTGTCATATTTAAAGATAATTAAGTAAAGTAAAAAAATGAAAACTCAATATTTGATAAGTTTTCCTAGCAGAACTTGTGTTCATCACGAAAAGAATATTGGACTCATTAATAACGCATATACCATTGCCAAACTTTGGCAGAAAAATATGAACCTTTGCGGTTCTGCATCATTGGCAATGATTTATTGCTGCAGCCCGGCAACTGACATATTCTGGACTTTGATTATTACTGTCATTGCAAATATTGTAATGCATGCAGAATTGCGCAGTAGCATGAACCGGAGCTGATTGCTTTCTTCAGTTCTGATTTCGAGCAACGGCAACTGATGCCTTGAAGGGATCGACAATGCAAAGGCCACAGGACCCAATATTTGCCACTGGTGATATTTTAAGCAGTTTTTGTGGAATGGATGCGACCACTTGCTTTCACGTTGTTCATCCACCTTTTGGTTTTACAATTCGATTCCCATTGCATCATATGAGACCAGCAATTCATTGTTGAGTCCCAGTATATCATATGAAACTGACAGTTCGTTGTTGAGCGATGTACGTTATTGAAAAAAAAGATTTCCGATTATTCTCATTGCTGTTGCCGTGTAGGTACATCAGGGTAGAACAGGAGCCCAATTCTGAGACATGCAGTGGCAATGTGAAACAATTATCTGACGTGCCTAAATTTACCTTTTTTAATTACTTGGAATTCCTGGGTGTTATTTGCAACACTGCCTTTTTCGTTTCAAAATTCAGGGTGGTTAGGGTATGCAGGTTGCATCAGAAAAAGCGTGTTGAGCCTTAGCAGCTTATTTTAAAAAAATACTTTGCTTTATAGATTATCAAACAACTGCGTTGATTGGTTAATGGGAGGGCATGCTTTTTCAAAGATTTACAGTAATTATGTTTGCCAAGGAGTTTTGCTACACTATCATGCAGTAAAAGGACATTCCCTTGAGTAAATATGACTGGTTATCAGTTTTACAATGTGCTCTGCACAATAAATGATGTCTCTTTAGCACAATCACCAGTTGGTTACTCCAAATTTTTTTCAATTAGAGGTACTGGATCGTTAGCAATTCAAGTTATTTTTGCACATTTGCTATCAGCATTAAGTGAAGGCAAACATTTCATAGGAAAACCTTTGAATGACATATGCTATCTACATGTACTTAAGAAAAGTAGCAACTATGGGGCTAAAATAGATAATGATACATGATTTAGTGAAGTAGAATTCATGCTAAATTATGTTATTTCAGTTACAACTGCTCATATTTATTGGTACTGACAAGGTGGTCTGCATACATTTTGTTGCTGAAAGAGTCACAATTTAGACGTCATGAACCCCCATTATGGAGGCACCATACAATGCACCGGCCGTTTAGTTTTGCTCATGTCTCAACGATAAACTGTGATTCTCATTATTTACTGGTTACAGAAACTTTGTTGCCATTTAATTGTGCCTTGCACGTACGGCGATCAGTTGTACTGGAACAGATTCCCATCTACTGTCGTTGTTCGCGTGGAATTGCAACAGATAAATGAATGACTGGTTTTATCACCCGGCAAAGAATAGCGCTGAGGAAATCGACTTGAACCATTGAAGGAACAGATGATTGATGAAGCGAAAGCAAGAACTTATGAATAAATCAGCTGATAGGAGATTGATCGTATCTATCGATGACCAAACTAATGAACAGGAATAGAAATTCTGATAAGAACGAAGATTTCTATCCGCCCGTTTTGTACTACGCTCCCGTGATAGTGCAACCGTTCGTAGTGTTTAAACGTGGGTGAGAGTTGCAGACGGAGTGAATGGAAGAATAAAGTGGACGTCTGCTGGTGTTGCATGTCAACTTTGATAATCACTTAGCACTTCTTGATTCCATCCCATTACAGACTTCTAGGAAATGTTGAAGGCCAAGGGTTCTTGAATATTCTTATATTTTGTGCTCGTTAGTTTAAATTCAGTGACTGACTGTAGGAAATTCTTTGGCCATGGGTTCACTCATTACCTGTAATTCATTTAAATTCCAGCTTCAGTTCGTCAACGCACATATGTTGCTCAATTTAAATCAAAATTAAAAACTCTTCTATTTTCATTTTACTATGACTAAGAATGTAGTGAAGCACGCTTTTGTTGCAAGACTTGTTTTTGTCAAAGCACGGTATATATCTTTAGTTGTATTGTAAATTTGTTCAAATATTAGCAGCAGCTGAATGATTTAATTATTTAATCTGCCAAGTATCAGTTATATATAATATTTTAATTAATTTATATTGCAGTCAGCCGCTATGTAATGACAAGTTGTAATTACTTAGTAGCATCAGTTGGGATTCACTCCTATGCAGAAGGGATTCACTGACAGTTCACACGTTGTGACCATCTCGGAGGTCTTGTCGCCTTCCACGTGTTATCTTGAAATGTGATCATTCAGTCAACCAGTCCGTGTGTCACCCAGCCATCACGGCAAGGAGACGTGTTCAGTAAAAATACTCCATTAAGGTGAATCCAGGTAAGAGTGCAGCGAATGCTATTCACTGTAATGTAATGGTAAAACTAACATACTTTGCCTACCACTGCAGAAGCCTCCTTAGAAATTGTGGCCGCCCAAGGTTGAATAATAATAATAATAATAATAATAATAATAATAATATTTAATAATAATAAGACGATTTCTATAGCACTGTAGCACAGCTGAGGCCGAAGGAAAGGGCGCTGTACATGAGTTCAACAAATCAATCACAGTCACATGATTGTTTAAACAGATAGGTCTTGAGCTTTGATTTGAATGTCTCCAGAGATGTCGCATTTTTTATATGGTCTGGAAGACTGTTCCATGCAGTGGGTCCTGCGACAGAGAAGGAACAGTCGCCGAACCTCGTAGAAGAACGCGGGACCTGTAGCAGATTTTTTTATGAGGATCGTAGCCGACTTCTTGAAGGATAGGCCCACAATACTTTAAAAAATGTAGGTAAGGAAACGTCTATAATATTGAGCATTTGCTTAGAGTGTACTGTTAGTAGTAATACATAATCAATGGATCCAAATTGGGGTAAATGTGTGTGGCAGAAAAGACCGCTGTTTCGTTTGAGAGATTGCTTTGTATGGCATAATGGGCCGATTTGATCCTGCGCTGAAATGATAAATGTGCAAAGACAGGATGTGCTTACTGTGATGCATTGTATCGTCTGATGTAACTAATTATGGGCGTACATTGTATTTAACAATGGATCCAGTCATTGAATCAATGTTTGTGATGAGTTCTATTGATGAATCTCGTCGAGGAGTTTCTATTGAGGAGAAGCTTTTTATTTCATGTAGGAGATGCTATTACATGATATTGTATTTTATACTAACATATAATAGTTTCATCTTACACACAAGTATGACCTGCGGCTTTGGATATTTCTTCAAAGTGAAATAGCTGAACAGTTTCTGTAATTCTGAGAAAACCCATTTTGAAGAAAATATCTATATTCAGTTATATATATATATGAATATGGATATACAAATCGTAATATAAGTTTATATTACCATATTTGATAATTATACATATGACTTATATTTATCCTGTATAGACATACCTATCTTAATGGATCTTAATATCCATGGTATATTAAATCAAAATTATCAAATAAAATCATATCAAATCTTTTTTATTTTACATAGTTATGTATATAGTCATATATAGTTATTTATAGTTATGTATATTATTTCATATATATTAAATATATTATATAGAAAATTTCATGGGCACTGCTGTCTCTGTACGTTATATTTAGACAAACTGCGGAGGCTTTCCAGATAATAGGTTTTACAGCCTAATCCAAAGTCACTTGGGTCAGCCAGTCACCGGCTCTACGAAAAATGCCTGGTATGTTGTGAGCGATGGTTTATGGCCAGACGCCTTCTCCGATGCCAACCTCATTCATTCACCTCCTATAATGATTGCAAGGCACAACGACCCTGTCCTGACACCGAGGTCACACGGGTTCCAGCTTGTCTTCCTCTTTTTTTGCTTGTGTGTTCATCTGTATGTGTGTATTTGTGTGTGTGTGTGCGTGTGCGTGTGTTTATGTGTGTGTGTTTGTGTGAGTGTGTGTCTTTGTGCGTGTGTGTTTGTGTGTGTGTGTGTGTTTGTGTGAGTGTGTGTCTGTGTGTGTGTTTGTGTGTGCGTGTGTGGTGTGTTTGTGTGAGTGTGTGTCTGTGTTTGTGTGTGCGTGTGTGGTGTGTTTGTGTGTGTATGTGCGTGTGTGTGTGTGTGTCTGTCTGTGTGTGTGTGTATGTGTGTGTGTGCATGCATAGGCATGCATTTGTATCTGTGTCGTCAGGGGTGACGGGTTGTCTGCCTGGGTTGTAACCGTAATAGATATATATGAATAGTGCTTGGTTGAGCCTATCAGAGGGGCTCTGTACATTTGCTTTTGTCTAACGTGGAGTTCAAGACAGCATCAAGGAACGTGAAAGGATTGGAACAATGCAGGGTGACTGAGGTCTGGGGTGCAACGATAAAGTACAGAACTGTAATTCATACCATGGAAATGGTGACATAACAATGCATCCAAGTCATTGTTATACTATTTCTAAAACTCAGGATTGTGTGGTTGGTTAACACTTTAACGACGCGCTGCATTGGTTTCCCAGTCACTTTTAGTACATGCTCGTCGTTAAAGTGTTAATCACCATTGTTATCTTCAAATCTTTGACTCTGCCTTGACTGAGTGGTATCTAGTTTGATCAGACATTTCTATAGTGTCCTTCAATGGCGTGTTTGTGTGTATATGAATGGTAATGGTAATTACAAATTTATATAGTGTCACTTCAAAAGAAACTCATTGGAGGCGCTCCCGACGTAACGCAATGAAACCACGATCAAACAAAATGGTCTTCAAGCGTTTGTGGAAAAGAGGCGAAGAGAGGCTGATCCAGTTTGCATGGAACTTTGTCATTAAATTGTGTATGAATATGTGTCTGCGTGTATCTTGATGTGTCTGTTCGCAGAGAACATTTTGATGGCAGCTTGTGTCCTTATCTTGTGGGCACTTGGTTTTCAAAGTGACTCCAGTGACAGATAAAGATGCGTGATAAGCATCTGTTCCCTCCCTGTTCTGTGCTGTGTATGCAATGTTAGCATTTGTTTTCTTTTATCTGATGCTCGTCTTGTTCTAAAGACACATGAAAGCATCTGCTTCTACAGCTGCTGTCGAGAGACTGTTACTTCTTCTGCTGTGCTTCAACGGAAGTTGCAGAAGCTGCAGCTCAGTTTCTCTGCTGTTACACTGGCACCAGAGCTTATGCTCTCTGGATGTAATTGCTGAAGTGGTAGATGTTCATTTATGTAGATCTCGTTTCAGTTTGCATGTGCATACCTGTACTCAGTGGCATAAATCATTGGGGGGGGACAGAGGGGGACTGTCCCCCAAAGTTTTAAGCCCTTCTGTCCCCCCCAAAATATCCGGCCCTCGTAGGTACTCTGTTCTCCCCAAAGTTATGTATAGATTTTCGCCTCTGCCTGTACTGTACATACATATGTATGTATGTATGCATGTAAATGTATTGTATGTAATGTATGCATATATATATATACATTTTGTAATGTATGCTTGATGGGTTTATGCTTTATATGGCTTAATTGGAATGCAGAAATAGAATGCTTTAACTGTGTCTGATGCAAGGCGTGTGTGTACGTCTTTCAGACACTGTGGCTCCAGCCAGTGGCAGCTAGGATGAAATTTCTTTCACTCGCCCCACTCGAAGCTGATAATAACAACAAAATAGCGACAGCAGTTTTAACACAAAGACAGAAAAATATGAAGGGCAACATTTTTCTAATAATGCCAGATTCGCCACAAACTCGGCTGGGCCCTGGCAGCAAATCAGTGGGCCCGGCTCCACACTCCGGTCCTGCCCGTCCCGATGCTGTCATTTATAGTTCGAGCTGTAGTGGAACTACGCCTTATTCATTCATTCATTCATTCATTCAGAGCATTTATATAGCGCCCCTTCAAGAAACTACTCAGGAGCGCTCCCGGCCCAGCCACGGGTACTTGTGTATCAGAGCAAAACATTAGACAATGTAGAGCGATGATGAGTTATTGCTATTCAGTGTAAATGAGGGAGCTGTACCGAATTAAACATAAAACACGGTTATCAGAGCGTTTTATCAGTCTTAAATGTCTACATGTCAATTTGTAGCCTGGTGTAATCGAACACACATGCAATATGTGCTACTTCTAATGTCTGAAATATGTTTTCAAGGAATTTCCAATTAGCATCGTTAGTGATTTCGGAAAGTTTTTTTACGCCGATCACCAGACCGGGCGGAAATGAAGTCAGCGATCTTTGCTGTAACCAGTTTTATTAATCATGCGACCTCGACAAGACTCTGCAATATATCTTAAATCATTCTTATTAATTCTGTAGTGGCAACTGCTCCGCCCATCGTTAGTCGCAACGTCTTCTTACAATATGGGACAAATGAAGCTGAATATCGTTCCACGAAGCCTCAGGGTCCTTGTATGCAATGTGTTTCGTTTTTCGGACAATGTACAGACTTTCAGGGAACCGGCTACTAAATTTGAAAAATTACTTGGTTCTGTTTTAAAGGCTGGTTAATTTCTGCTTGGGTTTTACATTTGTTTGCAGATTTAGTCTTTCACAGTCTTGCAGTGTCTTAGTTGTTGATGAAAGAAATAGACTTGACAGATGGAATGCTTTGCATTTCGATGTTTTCTTGTGATTTTCTGAGTTAACCATTTTATAAACTTATGCAAATTTGCTTTTGAAAACAGTTTGATGGTAACCAGAATTCAGTGAACCGTAATAAACCATGATTAGGTTTCAGGATGGTAATATAGGCCCAGCGGCGCCGCTAGGATTTTAATTGTGTACGCACAATCAGCATGCGACCATAGGCCGGGGCCCGAGGACGAAAATATGTGGGGGGGGGGTACGAAGAACGAGCGTCCGAACTTTTTAAATTTCCACACTGTAATGGTAGCAGTTTTAGCAGTCATCTGAACAAAATTGTCCTATAAAAGTGCTGGTAGGACCAGCTATCACTTTTAGCTAAGATGCTAGTCTTGAGTCGTTTAAAGACACATGAAAGCATCGCTTCTACAGCTGCTGTCGAGCAGACTGTTACTTCTTCTGCTGTGCTTCAACGGAAGTTGCAGAAGCTGCAGCTCAGTTTCTCTGCTGTTACACTGGCACCAGAGCTTATGCTCTCTGGATGTAATTGCTGAAGTGGTAGATGTTCATTTATGTAGATCTCGTTTAGTTTGCATACCTGTTAAAATCATAGAACGGGGGGGGGGGGACAGAGGGGACTGTCCAAAAAAGATTTAAGCCCTTCTCGTCCCCCCAAAATATCCGGCCCCTCGTAGGTACTCTGTTCCCCCCAAAGTTATGTATAGATTTTCGCCTCTGCCTGTACTGTACATACATATGTATGTATGTATGCATGTAAATGTATTGTATGTAATGTATGCATATATATATATACATTTTGTAATGTATGCTTGATGGGTTTATGCTTTATATGGCTTAATTGGAATGCAGAAATAGAATGCTTTAACTGTGTCTGATGCAAGGCGTGTGTGTACGTCTTTCAGACACTGTGGCTCCAGCCAGTGGCAGCTAGGATGAAATTTCTTTCACTCGCCCCACTCGAAGCTGATAATAACAACAAAATAGCGACAGCAGTTTTAACACAAAGACAGAAAAATATGAAGGGCAACATTTTTCTAATAATGCCAGATTCGCCACAAACTCGGCTGGGCCCTGGCAGCAAATCAGTGGGCCCGGCTCCACACTCCGGTCCTGCCCGTCCCGATGCTGTCATTTATAGTTCGAGCTGTAGTGGAACTACGCCTTATTCATTCATTCATTCATTCATTCAGAGCATTTATATAGCGCCCCTTCAAGAAACTACTCAGGAGCGCTCCCGGCCCAGCCACGGGTACTTGTGTATCAGAGCAAAACATTAGACAATGTAGAGCGATGATGAGTTATTGCTATTCAGTGTAAATGAGGGAGCTGTACCGAATTAAACATAAAACACGGTTATCAGAGCGTTTTATCAGTCTTAAATGTCTACATGTCAATTTGTAGCCTGGTGTAATCGAACACACATGCAATATGTGCTACTTCTAATGTCTGAAATATGTTTTCAAGGAATTTCCAATTAGCATCGTTAGTGATTTCGGAAAGTTTTTTTACGCCGATCACCAGACCGGGCGGAAATGAAGTCAGCGATCTTTGCTGTAACCAGTTTTATTAATCATGCGACCTCGACAAGACTCTGCAATATATCTTAAATCATTCTTATTAATTCTGTAGTGGCAACTGCTCCGCCCATCGTTAGTCGCAACGTCTTCTTACAATATGGGACAAATGAAGCTGAATATCGTTCCACGAAGCCTCAGGGTCCTTGTATGCAATGTGTTTCGTTTTTCGGACAATGTACAGACTTTCAGGGAACCGGCTACTAAATTTGAAAAATTACTTGGTTCTGTTTTAAAGGCTGGTTAATTTCTGCTTGGGTTTTACATTTGTTTGCAGATTTAGTCTTTCACAGTCTTGCAGTGTCTTAGTTGTTGATGAAAGAAATAGACTTGACAGATGGAATGCTTTGCATTTCGATGTTTTCTTGTGATTTTCTGAGTTAACCATTTTATAAACTTATGCAAATTTGCTTTTGAAAACAGTTTGATGGTAACCAGAATTCAGTGAACCGTAATAAACCATGATTAGGTTTCAGGATGGTAATATAGGCCCAGCGGCGCCGCTAGGATTTTAATTGTGTACGCACAATCAGCATGCGACCATAGGCCGGGGCCCGAGGACGAAAATATGTGGGGGGGGGGTACGAAGAACGAGCGTCCGAACTTTTTAAATTTCCACACTGTAATGGTAGCAGTTTTAGCAGTCATCTGAACAAAATTGCTCTATAAATTCAGTGCTGGTAGGACCAGCTGTCACTGGTAGCTAAGATGTAGTTTGAGTCGTTTTTTATTTTGACTGCAGACAATACTATATATAGTAGCAAACCAGACATTTATCGAAATTAATATAAAAACTAGAAAATACGTTCAATTTCCAAGAACGCCATAGGCCTAAGCCTTAAGCTTCAGCTTAAGGTATGAACTTAGCCTATCGCTGACTAGACACAAATAGCAGAAATAGTTAACAAATGGTACACAAACCAAGCAAAAAGGATTCAACTACCGAATCGTGAAGCCATGTGGTAATGATGTAGTTTAACTAAAATGTTCAAGGAACAAAACAGTTTGAAATTTGATATTTTTAAATTTGAAAGATAACACTCGAGAGAAACCATTTAGGTGTACAAATAAAATATTTGTACAAATGTCATATTAACAGTATTTTATACTCATTATAATATGATAGTATTATATATTATAATAGTAAATAATATAATTTGGCTATACCTACCAAAAAATCGCCGAAACTATTACGACAATCGTCGAGCAGCAGCTATCTGAGGTCGGACTCGAAGACAGAGAATGGAGGAAAGGAAAGAAGAGAGCGCAATGGAGGAACGGGAAGAAGAGAGCGAAATAGGGGTAGGGAGGAAGAGAGCGAATGGAGGAGAGGCAGGAAGAGGTGCGAATGGGTGGAAGGGAGGAAGAGAGCGAAATGGAGGAAAGGGAGGAAGAGAGCAAGTGGAGAGTATGGAGGAAGAGAGCAAATAAAGAAAAGGGAGGCAGAGAGCAAATGGAGGAAAGGGAGGAAGAGAGCGAAATGGAGGAAAGGGAGGAAGAGAGCGGAATGGAGGATAGGGAGGAAGAGAGCAATATGGAGGAAAGGGAAGAAGAGAGCGAAATGGAGGAAAGGGAGGAAGAGAGCGAAACGGAGGAAAGGCAGGAAGAGAGCGAAATGGATGGCAAGGAGGAAGAGAGCGAAATGGAGGAAAGGGAGGAAGAGAGCGAAATGGAGGAAAGGGAGGAAGAGAGCGAAATGGAGGGTAAGGAGGAAGAGAGCGAAATGCAAGAAAGGGAGGAAGAGAGCGAGTTGGAGGAAAGGGAGGAAGAGAGCGAAATGGAGGAAAGGGAGGAAGAGAGCGAAATGGAGGGCAAGGAGGAAGAGAGCGAAATGGAGGAAAGGGAGGAAGAGAGCGAAATGGAGGGTAAGGAGGAAGAGAGCGAAATGCAAGAAAGGGAGGAAGAGAGCGAGTTGGAGGAAAGGGAGGAAGAGAGAGAAATGAAAGGGAGGAATAGAGCGAAAAGGAGAGTAAGGAGGAAGAGAGCGAAATGGAGGAAAGGGAGGAAGAGAGCGAAATGGAGGAAAGGGAGTAAGAGCGAAATGGAGGAAAGGGAGGAAGAGAGCGAAATGGAGGAAAGGGAAGAAGAGAGCGAAGTGAAGGAAAGGGAGGAAGAGAGCGAATTGGAGGAAAGGGAGGAAGAGAGCAAAATGGAGGAAAGGGAGGAAGAGAGCGAAATGGAGGAAAGGGAGGAAGAGAGCGAAATGGAGGGTAAGGAGGAAGAGAGCAAAATGGAGGAATGGGAAGAAGAGAGCGAAATGGAGGAAAGGGAGGAAGAGAGCGAAATGGAGGAAAGGGAGGAAGAGAGCGAAATGGAGGGTAAGGAGGAAGAGAGCGAAATGGAGGGCAAGGAGGAAGAGAGCAAAATGGAGGAAAGGGAAGAAGAGAGCGAAATGGAGGAAAGGGAGGAAGAGAGCGAAACGGAGGAAAGGAAGGAAGAGAGCGCAATGGAGGAACGGGAAGAAGAGAGCGAAATAGGGGTAGGGAGGAAGAGAGCGAATGGAGGAGAGGCAGGAAGAGGTGCGAATGGGTGGAAGTCAGGGAGGAAGAGAGCGAAATGGAGGAAAGGGAGGAAGAGAGCAAGTGGAGAGTATGGAGGAAGAGAGCAAATAAAGAAAAGGGAGGAAGAGAGCAAATGGAGGAAAGGAGGAAGAGAGCGAAATGGAGGAAAGGGAGGAAGAGAGCGAAATGGAGGATAGGGAGGAAGAGAGCAATATGGAGGAAAGGGAAGAAGAGAGCGAAATGGAGGAAAGGGAGGAAGAGAGCGAAACGGAGGAAAGGGAGGAAGAGAGCGAAATGGAGGGCAAGGAGGAAGAGAGCTAAATGGAGGAAAGGGAGGAAGAGAGCGAAATGGAGGAAAGGGAGGAAGAGAGCGAAATGGAGCGCAAGGAGGAAGAGAGCGAAATGGAGGAAATGGAGGAAGAGAGCGAAATGGAGGGTAAGGAGGAAGAGAGCGAAATGCAAGAAAGGGAGGAAGAGAGCGAGTTGGAGGAAAGGGAGGAAGAGAGCGAAATGGAGGAAAGGGAGGAAGAGAGCGAAATGGAGGGCAAGGAGGAAGAGAGCGAAATGGAGGAAAGGGAGGAAGAGAGCGAAATGGAGGGTAAGGAGGAAGAGAGCGAAATGCAAGAAAGGGAGGAAGAGAGCGAGTTGGAGGAAAGGGAGGAAGAGAGCGAAACGGAGGAAAGGGAGGAAGAGAGCGAAATGGAGGGCAAGGAGGAAGAGAGCGAAATGGAGGAAAGGGAGGAAGAGAGCGAAATGGAGGAAAGGGAGGAAGAGAGCGAAATGGAGGAAAGGGAGGAAGAGAGCGAAATGGAGGAAAGGGAGGAAGAGAGCGAAATGGAGGGTAAGGAGGAAGAGAGCAAAATGGAGGAAAGGGAAGAAGAGAGCGAAATGGAGGAAAGGGAGGAAGAGAGCGAAATGGAGGAAAGGGAGGAAGAGAGCGAAATGGAGGGTAAGGAGGAAGAGAGCGAAATGCAAGAAAGGGAGGAAGAGAGCGAGTTGGAGGAAAGGGAGGAAGAGAGCGAAACGGAGGAAAGGGAGGAAGAGAGCGAAATGGAGGGCAAGGAGGAAGAGAGAAAAATGGAGGAAAGGGAAGAAGAGAGCGAAATGGAGGAAAGGGAGGAAGAGAGCGAAATGGAGGAAAGGGAGGAAGAGAGCGAAATGGAGGCAAGGAGGAAGAGAGCGAAATGCAAGAAAGGGAGGAAGAGAGCGAGTTGGAGGAAAGGGAGGAAGAGAGCGAAACGGAGGAAAGGGAGGAAGAGAGCGAAATGGAGGGCAAGGAGGAAGAGAGCAAAATGGAGGAAAGGGAAGAAGAGAGCAAAATGGAGGAAAGGGAGGAAGAGAGCGAAACGGAGGAAGAGAGCGAAATGGAGGGCAAGGAGGAAGAGAGCGAAATGGAGGAAAGGGAGGAAGAGAGCGAAATGGAGGAAAGGGAGGAAGAGAGCGAAATGGAGGAAAGGGAAGAAGAGAGCGAAATGAAGGAAAGGGAGGAAGAGAGCGAATTGGAGGAAAGGGAGGAAGAGAGCAAAATGGAGGAAAGCTAGGAAGAGAGCGAAATGGAGGAAAGGGAGGAAGAGAGCGAAATGGAGGGTAAGGAGGAAGAGAGCAAAATGGAGGAAAGGGAAGAAGAGAGCGAAATGGAGGAAAGGAGGAAGAGAGCGAAACGGAGGAAAGGGAGGAAGAGAGCGAAATGGAGGGCAAGGAGGAAGAGAGCGAAATGGAGGGTAAGGATGAAGAGAGCGAAATGGAGGGTAAGGATGAAGAGAGCGAAATGGAGGAAAGGGAGGAAGAGAGCGAAATGGAGGAAAGGGAGGAAGAGAGCGAAATGGAGGAAAGGGCGGAAGAGAGCGAAGTGGAGGAAAGGGAAGAAGAGAGCGAAATGAAGGAAAGGGAGGAAGAGAGCGAATTGGAGGAAAGGGAGGAAGAGAGCAAAATGGAGGAAAGGGAGGAGGTGCGAATGGAGGAAAGGGAGGAGGTGCGAAAGGAGGAAAGGGAGGAGCGAATGGAGGAAAAAGAGGAGGAGGTGCGAATGGAGGAAAGGGAGGAGGTGCGAATGGAGGAAAGGGAGGAGGAGCGAATGGAGGAAAGGGAGGAGGTGCGAATGGAGGAAAGGGAGGAGGTGCGAATGGAGGAAAGGGAGGAGGTGAAAATGGAGGAAAGGGAGGAGGAGCGAATGGAGGAAAGGGAGGAGGTGCGAATAGAGGAAAGGGAGGAGGTGCGAATGGAGGAAAGGGAGGAGGTGCGAGGAGGAAAGGGAGGAGGAGCGAATGGAGGAAAGGGAGGAGGTGCGAATGGAGGAAAGGGAGGAGGTGCGAAAGGAGGAAAAGGAGGATGAGCGAATGGAGGAAAGGGAGGAGGTGCGAAAGGAGGAAAAGGAGGAGGAGCGAATGGAGGAAAGGGAGGAGGTGCGAATGGAGGAAAGGGAGGAGGTGCGAATGGTGCGAATGGAGGAAAGGGAGGAGGTGCGAATGGAGGAAAGGGAGGAGGAGCGAATGGAGGAAAGGGAGGAGGTGCGAATGGAGGAAAGGGAGGAGGTGCGAATGGAGGAAAGGGAGGAGGTGGGAATGGAGGAAAGGGAGGAGGTGCAATTGGAAGAAAGGGAGGAGGTGCGAATGGAGGAAAGGGAGGAGGTGCGAATGGAGGAAAGGGAGGAGATGAAATGGAGGAAAGGGAGGAGGAGCGAATGGAGGAAAGGGAGGAGGTGCGAATGGAAGAAAGGGAGGAGGTGCGAATGGAGGAAAGGGAGGAGGTGCGAATGGAGGAAAGGAGGAGGTGAAAATGGAGGAAAGGGAGGAGGAGCGAATGGTGGAAAGGGAGGAGGTGCGAATGGAAGAAAGGGAGGAGGTGCGAATGGAGGAAAGGGAGGAGGTGCGAAAGGAGGAAAGGGAGGAGGAGCGAATGGAGGAAAGGGAGGAGATGCGAATGGGGGAAAGGGAGGAGGTGCGAATGGAGGAAAGGGAGGAGGTGCGAATGGAGGAAAGGAGGAGGTGCGAATGGAGGAAAGGGAGAAGGTGCGAATGGAGGAAAGGGAGGAGCGAATGGAGGAAAGGGAGGAGGTGCGAATGGAGGAAAGGGAGAAGGTGCGAATGGAGGAAAGGGAGGAGCGAATGGAGGAAAGGGAGGAGGTGCGAATGGAGGAAAGGGAGGAGGTGCGAATGGAGGAAAGGGAGGAGGTTCTGCCTTATAGTGTCCTTTTCGTTCTAATCTTGCATGTAGTGCAGCGTGTGGTTTTCGGTCAACTTGCATTCGCTCTCTAATAATTATTATGTCGAAACCATCGAAGTCTTCTTTGAGCGACTTTGTCTAGCAGAGTTGTTTCGATCCATATGCTGTCTAATGCCAGCGTTTCTTATTTTCTAAAGTCTTGAAATCCCTGCGATCTTCCGCAGTAAACTAATTTCTGCTTTAATAATTTTTTCTTGTCTTGCTTTCGCACTGGCCAACATTCCGACCCGTAGCCTAAAGGCAAATGGGTTGTATCTTCGTCTCGTATAATTAGCCTAATTATCTTTGTCTGTTTTTTGGTCTTGGTAGGCCCCAAATAGTAATAGGATTGCAAGGGGTGTTCAGGCAGGAATGAGGAAGCTTTTCGCCTCGCAAGATATAATTAAAATTATGAAATTATGTAATTTCTCAAAGAACTGATTTAAATTGTTATTACTTTTAACCAAAAAGATGGTATCCAAAATGCACCATTATACACACCCAAATAAAAAGTTCCTTAATTACAGCTTCTTCCCAGACCCCTCCCCTCAGAGAGGTTGGAATCTGCGTAATTTTTGGGAAGCTCTGGTTACGCCACTGCTAGGTGGTGTTAGACTGTTAGTTTACCTAATATTAAAACTAGTACCTAAGTTATTATAATTTTGTAACTTAATAACAATATTTCACTTTTTTCATTTACAATTTTTCGTTTCTTAGCCTTTCAGCACTGTACGCACGTGCGTAAGTGCGTACGTCTAGCGGCGCCCCTGTATAGGCCTAACTATATTTATTTTTCAGTTCAATTAAATTCAATTTTTTATTGTTCACAAGAAGCAAAGCAATTACAAGGAACAGCAAAGTAGTCAAATTACATGTATGTTAGCAGAAGACAAGCAGTGCAGGTACGTGGGAGCAACAGGCACACCCGAAGGGAGGAGTCCCACTAGATGGGGACCTATTTTACAGTGACTTACAAGTTCATTCAGAGGACTTGTATGGCACTCCTCCAAAATACTTACTCAGAGGCGCTCCCAGCTTAACTCAGGTGATAAAGAACTTTTTGAAATGCTTGTAGAAGTTGTATGCAGATTCCATAGTTAAAAGAGCATGCAGATCTGAAGGAAGGCTTTCCCACGGGCCCAACCACAGGCACAACATTGCATCTTTGAAGTGAACGCAAAGGGTACAACAACTACAACAACTTCTGACTTAAATCCTAAATTCAATGCACTGGGAAACAGAAAGCCTTGATCTTTTACATTGGCTTTCTTTGACAAATTGTAAATTCTGGCATGGACAGAATGTTACTGCCAAGCAATAAATGTGTAGTTATGCATTCGTAGTCTTGAGAGATGAGAGAGAGCTTTAATAATTAAAGCTTAATTTAATTGATCCTTTTGCTTCTCAGGTTTTGGAGCAAACTTTAAATATACCTCAGAATCATTTTTGCATTGTTTTCTTCTGAACTCTCAAAGTTGTTCATGTTGGACAATCTCTCAAGGTCTTGTGCAGTCTCACTTAATGGTATCATCATGCACCTTGATTGATCACCTTTGGGTGTTGAATCTATAATTTAGCATCTAGTGGCTCTTTGGTATTTAGCTTTTGTTTCAACCAACTCCTTATGTTTCATTTGATAAGCATTTCAGAACAAGTAAGCAGGAGATGGCCCAGCAGCTAGGCCCAACTGGCTTACCACAGTATCTATGCTTTCTGTGGACAGTTGGTATGAGCTTTGTAGATCCCAGTTATTTGACAATGATGGGCATATTACTACTACAAAGAAAGAAAGGATGAAGGAGATTGAAAACGAAACATACAGAGCACACAAGAGAGAGAGGCAGAGAGACAAAGACAGAGAAAGAGAGAGAGACAGTCTCATAGAGAGACAGAGTTGAAGAGACGAAAACATATCTCTCGGTTGGTAGATTTTACCAAAGGTCAGTTTTGACAGCAATGGTGCATTCTGTCCAAAGATGATGATTTAAACCGGTTTTTTGCTGTGAACCAATTCTTGACCGAGTCCTGTTTTGTAGTATGAACATAATCGAGAAGATGCCTGGATTTGGCGTTGCTGACAACACATGGCAGAGCAGTTCTCCTCCACTGCCGTGCCATCAAAGCCACGCAGTGTTGGGTAATCTGATGGTTCCTTCCTAGCTTCTCTATTGACGGAAATCACGCGTCGATGCCGGCCGACCTTATATCCAGCCGGATGTTAGAGTTCGCTGACATATGTTATGTCAAGCATCCCTTCCTTAGATAAATTACATTTCGCATCCTTTCTATATGTAAATGGAATCATCTTCCGTCGTTGTTCGCTCGGTTTTGTTTCATGATCATCAAACATATCATCAACTTTTATGGGAGGTCTACGCAGGTGAGATGCTTGACGCTAAACAAAGTCAACGTAGTGGTTGCTGCTGTTTGCTCGTGTAGAATCAAAGTTCAGATGGTGAAGCATTGTTATCGGTGTGTCGCGTGGAAATCAGTTTTTACTAGCGCTTATGTAATACAATATAACTCAAGACGGCTGAAAGTGACCATTATCATAATGTAGTTTTTTTGATAAATTGATATCAGTTTATATTATATTCGTTTATTTGAAAAAGAGACAAATCTGGGTGTCACACCGCACCCAGTTACATGTCGAAGCACAAACCATGAAAAAGTTATGTGTTTATTATCAATATCAGGTTACCAAATTGATAGTTTCGTTCAGTTGAAACCGCAGTTCATGTTTGTTTTGTTTTGGACAGATCTATTGCCATTAGTGCTATTATTCTTTCTCTGCTCCATATCATTGTCACTGCAAATAGTATCATAATCGTCATCGTCTTTATGACCCATATCATCCTTCTCTCGATGCTGCTTTCAGAAATTGAGTCTTTGTTAGATGTCAGATTTATTCGCAAATCTTCAACTTTAGTGCTCTTCAAATTAACCTTAAGACTTATTTGTTCAAGAATTTTTATGATTAGACTTTCTTGTTATGCTCTTTTGTGCAAGATTCTTTTGTTTAGGCGCGTTATAAATGACAGTTTAATAATAATAATAATAATGTCATGCTGAGGAAGCACATTGGTGACGTTTCAAGCTATTTCAGCATCATTTGTATTTGTCCAACATCATTTAGGCTAGTAGCATGCAGCACCTTCAATAGGTTATTAAATGTTCTGTTATTTGAACTACGAGTCTTTTTGCGATTGAATTCAATGTAGAAGTGACTTGAATTTCGTGTACTTGCACATTCAGTGGGAAAACGATGAATTAGATGTGACATCTTTGTCAAGCCAAAGAGTGAGACGAGACATCTCTTCCCAATTGATAGAATGGCAAGTGTCATCATTGCATTTGCTTTGCATTACCTATACATCCATGGATAGGAAGGACTCGGCTCTGAACGTCTTCTTCTTGCTAGCATTGATGACTGACTATTAGTGCCGAGATGTTGTTTGCTATTTCCTTTGGATGGTCTCAGAGTGGATCTGTATTGACTTCCAGAGCACATAACGACGTTGGCCGAGCTTACTTTATTTTGTTGTTGATAATGGAAGGCAGATATAGCTGTCGCTGCCTACGAAGAAGACGTTTATAATGATGCTGTCACTGAAGTTCGTCTTCAGAGTGGTGAAGATGATGGATGATGATGATGATGATGAAGATGATGATGATGGGTGATGATGATGGATGATGATGATGCTTATGAAAAGTGGTGGTGGTGATACTTGCTAGGATTATTTTGGGAGTTGTTTTGTTGCAAATATTGATGATCATAGTAAAGTTGTTGTCGATGGTGATAATTATGATAAGTGTGATGATGATTACGATGATGACAACGATAATGATGACGACGATCGTGATGATGATGATGGGATTTATTAAATGATAATTTGGGCCAATTTGTGATTCTTGCAAGGATGTCCCAAGCTAGTACGGTACTCCTAAACACTGGATGCAAGGGGTCTTGATGGCCAGGGTCTGTCATAATTCATGTGTTGTGGAGAGGTAGTAGAAGGAAGAATAGAAGGAGAAGAATGAGGAGAAGAAGTATTAGAGGATGATTAGAGGAAGGAATAGGATCAGGAGGAGTAGGAACAAGAGTAGAAGCAGGCATTCTACGAGTTCTACAGTACCTCATACGTCAGGCATTGCTAATTGCAATTCATCGACCGGTCATTGTCTAAGAATCATTAATTATTGACATCAAAAAGCCTCGCTGTACTGCTGCAATGCTTGTCGTTTCTTTTCCTACACTTGTTCTACTTTGACAGTCTTCCTAGCGTTTCCAAGTACCTGCTTCCCGCACTCTGTGTCCTGAACTGCTTTTCTGACAATTAGTAGCAAAACTAAATATGCCTATCTGTTTTTTCAAAACTAAGGTAATGCGATTGCATGCATGCATACATTGAAAAATCACAGAGTGAAATGCAAAGTGCACCAACCAGGGAGACAAATGATCACCCAGTCATGAGACTGGCAACAAGACTGTCATGCAGGACCAACAACTAATATCCAGTTCGATATTAAAAACAATTTAAACACAGTTCCTTTCATAGGGTTGACTTTCTTCCGTAAAATGTTCAGGCTGTGTCCAGTGTACAACAACTCCACTTGCTTGGTCCTAATTAAATTGTGCATTTTTATCAACTAGACATACGATGTGGATCTACTGACATTACTTGGCCTGATGAATCATTTGCCTTAAGTAGATTCCAATTGAAACAGTTGCACAAATTGTTTCATGCACTACGCATAACAATGACAATGCGCTGCGAAACAAACATCCATGATAGAATTTACAGAGCTGAACATCGTAGGCACTGTTCCGATGTCCAGTATAGCGACTCGCCCAGTTTATGGACTACGGCGGATGTCTTGTATACGTATGCCAGGAGTCCCATATTGTTTCAGCAGCTTCCGTATCCGTTTCTGCATCTTCTGGCAGTCATATGCTTTTGATTTACCGTGCTAAGTGGACCGGAATGCTTCGTGTGGCGTGCAGGGAATTGCATCGATTGCATTGTATCTTTTTCTGGTCCGACTTCAGCCTCTGTTTCTGCGCGACGGCGGCGGCGGCGAAATGCATTCAGCTGGACCGGTTTCATTTCTGAGATATCCCGCGTTTTCGCAGCAGACTCCCGCGGGTAACATTCTCACATTCGGCTGTCAGTTCCAGTTTAAGTCACAGATTGAGGATGGCAGAAATAAAACTGCTGCCACCACAAAGGCCACTTGTGTAGCGCCCAATTGGCAGAAGACGATACGGAACTACTCTGAAAAGGTCTTTTAGCTCCGTCGAAAAGAAGCGGCGTAACGGCGGGCGCATGCTGTGTGCGTCGTCGCCGTCATCGTGTATTGTTTTTATGCGCGTCGGCACTTACCGTTATGCCTTGTTTCTTCGGCCTGTGTCATCGGTAGCCACTGGCTCGACGGTAATTTGATGTCTCGATTCTCAATCACCAATCCGGATAGTGCAAGGTTTTGCAGCACGATGCTGACTGTCTTGTCTTATGTGGCCGTGTATTGAATTTTGCTTCAGCGTGTGAGTGTGTGAGTGTGTGTGTGGGTGTGTTTGAGTTTCTGAGTGTGTGAGTGTGTGTGTGCATGTGAGTGTGTGTGTGTGGATGTGTGTGAGTTTCTGACTGTGTGTGTGTGTGTGTGTGTGTGTGTGTGTGTGTGTGTGTGTGTGTGTGTGTGTGTGTGTGTGTGTGTGTGTGAGTTTACGAGTGACTGAGTGTGTGCGCATGCGTGTGTGTGTGGGTGCATGAGTGTGTGGATGCATGAGTGTGTGTGTGTGTCTGCATGTGAGTGTAGGTGCATGTGCTGTTCCAATTGATATCACATTTGTTAAAAACAAGACTATCAGGCTCTTATTAGTCCTAAATGTTGTTATTGTTATTGTTCCCAATGTTATCTTTTAGTTGTTGCTGTTACTACTGCTGTTGCTTCTGTGTACAGAAGATATAGTCAAATTTGTCTCAAAATGCTTTACAGGAATAATTGCTTTTGCTTGCAAGTCCAACTAGTGATGTGAAGATTTGGGAAGACAGAATACGGGCTGCCTTTGGGGCCCGGGAAAAGAAATAGGCCTGTCTGTTGTTGCAAATAAGAAGCGTTATTATTCGTCACACTTCGTCACAAAAAGTAACACCCCCTCTGAAAATGACGTCACAAAGCTCTGACCCCCCCCCAAAACCAAATTTCCATGGCAAAGCAAAATGCTCCTTCATGGAACAAATATGGAAAGCATGAATATTTTAAAATCTAACGGTTACCAAATATTGAAATAATTAGAAAATTATTAATAATGGTGCCCGTATACATTAAAATAATTAAAAAATAATTAAAATTTAATCCTCAAAATTAGTGCTGTCATTAATAAAATTAAATTGTTGTTAATTTTTAAATTTAATAACATAGACCTGGTGTGACGTCACACTTCTCAGACCCCCACCCCCATGTCACACATCGTCACAAATTTCCGACCCCCTCCCCCCCTAGGTGCGTGACGTCATTTATGGACGGCCCCCAACTCTGTTATGATCATGAACTTTTGGACCAAAACAACTCCCAAAATATTCTCAACGACTTTATTATGATCGTCAGCATTTGCACCAAAACAACTTCCAAAATATTCTTAACAAGTACCACTTACATGTAATTAGGTAACATATGCGTTCAATCACCATGATAGTAGAAAATATGGAAAATTAATTCGAAAGATGATCACTTCTGTGACACATAATTATGTACACACACACGCACATGCAAGTGCACACATACATACATACATACATACATACATACATACATACATACATACATACATACATACATACATACATACATACATACATACATACATACATACATACATACATACATACATACATACATACATACATACATACATACATACATACATATATATATACACAGAAGAACAAGAAGAGCAGTCCCTTAAGCAAGCCATGAGGCAGCCGTGGGTTTGAAGTGTTGGCGACTTTATTTTCTTAGCCTCAGCATATGGAGACGGTTGGCCACTCCTCTCCCTTGCTGGCTCATCTTCCCACCGACAGTGTATGGTCAGTGTACTCATTATAGCTGAGCTGGCTAGGAGTATAATTCCCACAATAATCAGGGCAAATTGAATAAAGTCATGATGATAGACTCCTTTGCAGCAATCACTAACAACATTAACTTCCATACAATTACTGACCAACAAATTTAATTTATGTAGGTCTAGTGATGAATCAGATCCATATAACTGCTAGTATTGGGTAATTGTACCGGTAATTGTACCGGTAATTGTGATTGTAATAATGACAATTTCTATTGCAGTAGTAATTGTGACAATTTCCTTAGCATCGTCAGTACACTTTCCCATTTACAGTTTCCCATTTGTGCATGTGAAGTATCGTCTGTCGATGATATTCCAACACACTTTAAGTTGACTGATCTGAGATGTTGGTAAAAATGTATAGCCTCAAGAAATGTGTTAACAAAGGCAAGATAAAAGATTCTAGCAGGCTCATGTTTATATGTTCTGAAACATTTTTAAATGATAGAATATGGAATTTACAGAAGCAGAGAAATGTTTAACGGACATGTGAATTTGTGTGAAACTTTGCAGAAGAATAAAATATAATCCAAGACTATAATGATCCAAGATATTTCAGTTTGTTAACCTAATAAGTATATTCTGCTATGAGGACCATTTTACAATAATAATAATAATAATAATAATAATAATAATAATAATAATGATAATGATAATGATAATAATAATAATGACAATTTCTATGGTGCCGTAACACAGCCTTGCAATTACAAGGTCACCTACAATATTGTGTATAGCCTATCTCAAGAAGAACCAATATAATATATTAGATCATTAAATTAAATTATTAAGTAATGTTTTGTAAGTTTTAGTGTTGTACAAAGACTGCTCAATATTCTATTAATTTTATAATTTGTCATTACCCAGCAGTTTGATACGCTTGCATTATGAATGATGATGCAATGATACTTTGTAGCTTTTCTGGTTTCCTAATGCACTCGTTGTAGCCTTCTAGTCCATTGATATTGAGTTTCACTCTGGTTCGTATGACCATTCATCTTGATGGAGAGGCATATGTTAATTGTGTGCATAAGTGTCTCATTTCAAGCCTTCAGTAGTAAACTTTTGTCTGGTTTAGCAATGAATGAAGAGTATACGTACTAGCGTGCCCGACATAAATGAAATTCGGTAAGAGACATACGCAGAATGAACCATACCATGTTTTTTGCATGCCATCTCCAGATCCTGGAAAAACGTTGCATCGCTGTCGTAGCCTTGAGCCTGTTACTGTCCATGTCTGTTGTGACGGACTTCGGAATTGATCCATGTTTCAGGAATGATGGATGATTCGAATGATGGAGCATTCTCAGAATTGTTTTAGACGTCTGCATTATTTCAGTTGCAAGACGATCTGCGAAAACTCAGGTCGGACGCGGCGCAAGTGAGCCGTGGGTGCCTTTATGATTACCGTATTTAGTTTATTATGATATATCACGTAATTGTTATATGTGTCGTATATGTAGCATACGCATAAATACATTGCATCGTGTTTTGGCATCTGGCACGTTGATCTCTCATTATTAATTCATTCACATTATACAAGATTATGTGCATGTTTTGTTTATTAGAACAGGACAATTCTGTTATGAGGATAAAATGAAGCAGAACGGTGATTTTGCGGTAGAGGTTTAGCAGCAAAGGTCATGTCGGCAGCTCCGTTAAGAAGCTCTCAAAAGAGTGAAAAGGGAAGCAGTTTTCTGAACAGGTTCTGAGACCAAGAAAAGGCTGAACAGGAACAGCATGAATGAATGAATGCATGGATTGAGATGGATGGACAAAAAATTGCATGGACAGATTAGCCATGGCAGTAAAGCTGCTTAGATGCCAACGAGAGGTTAACTATGGCTGACGAATGGGTAATGAAGAGCTGTTAGCCATGTTGAGATCAGGACAGGATATATGTACGTGTATGTGGACAATTCCTATGTTTGCACTCGGGCAACCTGTTTCATTTATTAGTCCAGATGACTTTGAAATCCTGCACGTCTAAACTTCTAAATGGTGACACAGCCACAAAGTTGTAGTTCTCAGATTCATAGATGAATTACACTAACCTGCTGACGGTGTTCTTAAAAGTATCAGGCAAATGTACTTAAGTAAAAGTAAACAGGACGTTATGTACTTAAGTAAAAGTAAAAGTACTCATCACAAATTTTACTTTAGTAAAAGTAAAAAGTATTCTTCCAAATAATACTTTTAAAGTAGAAAGTTAAAGTACTGAGTCTTGTTTCTATAATTCAACCCTCTTATTTACTTTCAAGAAGACTACATTCTCAAAATGCATTCAATCGAGTGCATTTATTTTCGTTGTTAAACCGGCACAGCTAAAATGGCGTTCGACTGCTGCACTGGCAGGAAGTGGAGTGTTCAATCTAATAACTAGTTGCTTAAAATCAGGCCAGACTACAATGCTGGAGGTGTCATCAGTTTGTGTTTGCCGGTATTGTTCATGTACATCGTTTTGAGAAGAAATGTTGTTCTTGCTCCTTAAGAATGCTTTATTGTTAACATCTTCAGCCGTGGCAACAAATATGGCCATGGATGTTCCAAATTGTCAACGGATTCACTCATTATATTATGAATTGAAAGAGAGTTCAGGGATAAAATGAATTAAAGTGCAAGCAATATCCAACAACTTGGAACATTTGTTAAATTGTCTAACCTGTTATAATGAATGCATTAACATACTGAGACGTGTGCATAGAACCCTTTAAGAACCTTTTCAAATGCTCTGTACGACTAAGTATGGAGCTTTCACGATGCTGATATTATTTATTTCAAAGACACTTCGGCATTTCCTCAGAAATAGCGTATCTTCTGTACTTCCAGCATTTCTGGAAGAGCTAGGAATACTAAATGAATATTTATAATGCAGAAATTTGTCTCTGCTGTGCCTTTGTTGGCGCAGGTCTGCTGTGCAGAGAACCAGTTAATCTCCTACACACTGCCAATTGACTTTGACGCGGGTTCATTGCCTTAGGCGTCTCAGTCTACTAAGATTTCGTAACTGTCCTCTCTCTTCTCGATGGCAAGGACATTGCTTGTGATTTCTTCTTCGACTATGGCTCAGAGTTATCAATTATTTTGCTCTCCTCCGCTGCTGGTGAATTTTAAGTTGATAAATAATTCTGTCACCGCTAAATAGCTGTGGCTGCCTCCTTAGACTGATCGCCCTTCAGAACTTACCAAGCGGCTACTTATCATCTCAGCTCATTGGCTTTCCGGTATGCCTGATCTCTAATAATGCCTTTCACTTCAAATAAATTGTAGACGGTAGCTTCCAAGAAATCATAACCTGAAGTTAACTCGACCGTGAGCTTAAATTTTACGTTGTACGACGATGCACATGAATGTTATGTATGTATGAGCACTTGTTATAGCGCCCCTTCAAGATTTCTACACGGAGGCGCTCCCGAATACAGCGCGAACACTGAATCTGAGTTTCACGCCGAAGCGCATGAGCAATTGCGAGTGAAGGACTTGCCCAGGGTCCCTACGCTGGATTCGAACCTGCAACCCTCCAGCTGCAAGGCACCAAACATACTATGTATAAGTGTATGTACACCAAAGTACGGATATGTAATTGGTACAATAAAAAATATACTTACTTACTTATCTTTCTCGTTGCTAGGGAGCCATTGCCAAACTCCAGGCACTGCCAGCAGATTTCTTCCTGGTCCTGACTCTCTCTCTGTCTTAACTAATTTATCTTACAGTAGTTTAATGCCTGTGGAAAAGGTTGTTCTCTAAAGCTACTGTATGTTCTCTAACCCATTTATGTTTGTCACTGAATAAATAATGACTTTATAAGTATAATTAAAAATTAAAAATTTTTGACATTATTATAAACAGTAACAATAATTATTGTTCTTTATATTATTAGTTCTATTCGCAGTTCTTCTGATCATCTATGGATAATATGTCAATCTTCTGTAACCCAACTCTTCCTCCTTCTCCTCTGTGTCTTGTCTCAGTTTCTGTCTACTTGTCTGATAATTGTTACAAACAGAAATGATACTTTAAGTGACAATCAATATTAATCAATTTAGAATTTAGTAATAGTTTTACACGAGTGCTTACAGAATTTCCAGAAGTGCATTCAATGGTCTCGCAAAGTGCCAGCTGGCAGGCACTGATTTCAGGTGATGATCAATAGCTTTGGGTGAATCTATCTCATTTGGTGCCAAAGGACATCGGCCTCATTAGGCATTGATTGGTACGGAGGCTGACAGGCAATGATCTCGATGGTCTCACCGGATGCCTTCCTTCAAGAAGTCTACCCCTTTCCAGTCGATGGAATTGCATTTTGGTATTGCCTGGTCTTTTCAGCAGTCTGACCAAGGTCATGGTATATTAAGTTCAGTCAAGAGTTGCTGAATGATTAAGAGTTTCAATTTGTGCACTTTGCTGTATAGATTGTAGTCCTCTCTCCTGTGCACTTTGCTGTATAGATTGTAGTCCTGTCTCCTGTGCACTTTGCTGTATATATTGTAGTCCCCTCTCCTGTGCACTTTGCTGTATAGATTGTAGTCCTCTCTCCTGTGCACTTTGCTGTATAGATTGTAGTTCTCTCTCCTGTGCACTTTGCTCTATAGATTGTAGTCCTCTCTCCTGTTCACTTTGCTGTATAGAGTGTAGTCCTCTCTCCTGTGCACTTTGCTGTATAGATTGTAGTCCTCTTTCCTGTCTTTCTTGTTCAGTATCTCTCATATCATTGTTTCAGTCGCATTTCCATTTTCTTTCACGATATCGTGTGTATTATCAATAAGCTGCCATGTCAGTGTCATGGATTCTTCTTGTCTTGACTTGTAATCTCTGTTCACGGTGTGTCATCTCAACTTGTAAGTATGCTGCTAAACCATGTCATCTTTTACTGACAGGCTGCCTATTTGTCAGATTGGCTTTGTAATGTTGGCACTTCAGCCAAAGATCCTCCAACAAAAGACCAAGACAATGACAATGACGCCTGTTCCCTAGATCATGTACTGATACTTTTTATGGCCATTTGAAAACTTACCTTTTTACCCGGGCTGGAGTTGGGAGCGCTTCTGAGTAATTACCTTGAAGGGGCGCTATATCAATTTCTGAATGAATGAATGACTACCATTGACAAAAGTATAACAGTGCAGAAAAGGCACTGTAGAAATACATGAGGCAACGGAGCAACAGTGCATGCACTTATCATGAGCAGATTTAGGAATTTATGAGCCATGAGCCTGAGAGGGAACTTAGTGATAGAAGCATGCAATGTGTGTGCAGTGGCGTAACGAGGGGGGGCAGAGGGGGCGCAAAATTAGGTCTGAAAATGTGTTTTTTGTTAAAGAAATCAGGTAAAATAGAAAAATAGTTTAAAAAGTAACTTTTGTATGTGAGTCTTGGGGGGCGCGGGCAAGGGGGGGCGCAAAATGATATTTGACAAGTTTCTTGTTGAAAAACAGAGGGAAAAGCAAAAAAAAAGGTCATTAGAAATTTTGGCGGAACTGAGAAAAAATTTTCAGGAAATTCTTGCCCCCGGGCGCACGAACCCCTAGTTACGCCACTGTGTGTGCGTAGTTACATTAACTTCTGTGCTTTGGCTGCTACTATGGTCTCTCTAACACATGCAGTTTTCCATCCGTGCTTTCCTGCTTTAAGTTTAGCCTTTACGAACTTTGCCATTTTTTTTCCTTCTGCGCTTTGTATGTATGTGCTTTGTGCACAATTTCAGTGGCTTCGCTCTCAGTAGGTCATCACTTAGTGTTTGTTCCTTTTTCTTTATTTCATGGTACTTTATAATTTGCTTTTTTCAGATGAATTTTTAAAAGGGTCGTGCTGTCTGAGTGGTGTATTACCCGTTATGTGTGCCTGCATGGCTCTCAGAACTTTGTGTCTCAGGATTTCTGTGTTTTTGGTCCATTCCTGTTAATGCAACTTTCAGACAATAGCTACCCTATGAAAAAAGCTCGTCTGGGACAGCGTTATGGGGTCATAGACCAATTTGTTGTCCATTCCTTTTGATGAAATGTAGCCATTCCTGTAGAAGAGCATTGTTGTCTCCAATGGCCTGGCCAGCCGTGAGCATCGATAGTGTTGACGTACAGTAATGCTTTTTCTGGGAGAGTCCATCACTGGCTTGGCGCATGTCTGTCCTGTCAGAGAAGAGTGTTTAGCAATCTCAGAGGCTTTATGTTGCCAGGTAATCTGAATGCCGGATGAAAAACTGTGACCTGTATTGTGTGAGTGATACATCTATTTCGAGACACACATAAAGGTTTGTTTACATTGCATGTTAGTAATATGTAATGTTATGTAATGTAACATTTATATAATTTATATTGTCTATTCTGTGTACGCTTGGTCTTCCTCTACTTGTCTTTTCTTCAAATGGTGTATGCTTAGCAGGGGCTTAGCTTCAGCATGGAAAATGGGGGACCAAATTTTGCATCGTTTCCATTTGCGACTGCTAAATAATTATAATGGTGCTGTTTGTGTCTCATGCCTAAAAATAATAGGCCTAATAATAACAGTAGGTCTAATAATAGTTATAATAATAATAGTAATGAAGATGACGATGATGATCACGAGGATGAATATGACGATGATGACGACGATGATGACGATGACGATGACGATGATGATGATGATGATGAAGCGACTCAAAACTCACTATTTCTCCTTGGCTTTCAAGGATTTAGAAATCTAAGTGCATCTTCACCTGGCGGCTGACTATCCGCGCCTCAGATTCACATTTCGGTGTGACCTTGCGCGCGTTACAAATTTATTTAATAATAATAATAATAATGATGATGATGATGACGATGCTTGCTATTTGTTTTGAGTCTTAATAAATAATGACTCAAATGAAGACCTTCCTCTGAGAAAATAATAATTGGCATTGTTTCTTCTGGGTATGAAAAGTGGGGGTATGGTACCTCCAGTTCAAAAAGTGGGGGATACGGTTACCTCTCGTACCCCCTGAAAAGTATGCCTATGATGGCTAGTCTGTTGGGATCTCAGTATTAGTCAGGGGCATAGCTAGGAAAAAACTTTTGATGGGGTTTTAAGATTTTGGGGATTTCCATTGAAGATGGTCGCAAAAATTAAGTTTTTTGGTATTTCGCATGTAAAGGCATATAAAAATTTTTTGGAAAGCTATTTGGGTGTTTGAACCCGTAAAACAACCCTCTAAATACGCCCATGGCATCAGTCATTCTTTCTACATGACCAAATCACTGTAGTCTTCAATGTATGACACTGACAGAGTTATTCTGCTGACTTTACCCTGTTGTAGACTTATAATCAGTCAATTTTATTTTGAGATCAATACTGTGCTGAAGCATGACGGTTGCAATACTACTGGGAAGTCTTCTGAAGTATCGACTACGGATTTAAGTGGCGATATTTACTGCCCTATACTGTGTTTCATCCATATTCAAACTGATGGCTGCCACTGAAGCAATAAGCAATGCTAAGACAGAATTACAGACATTGGCGCCTGGCAAAGGCAGATGGTTGTTACGTTTATTACTCTTTCTTCAGGCAGTATGCATAATTGCATATGGATGGCAGAGATCGGTGACTAATCGATTAGATTCTAATCGATTAGCTAATGTTAATGTTAATGTTAATGTTAGCTAATCGATTAGCTAATCGATTAGACAAACCGCTAATTCTAAATCTAATCAATTAGCTACAATATAATTCTAATTCTAATGAATTAACAAATTTCAGTAGCTAATTCTAAATCTAATCAATTACCAATTTAACTAATCGATGAGCTAATCAATTATCTGTGTAATTCTGATTCTAATGAATTAGCTAAAAAAATTGCTAATTCTAATTCTAATCGATTAGCAAATTTCAGTTTCTAATTCTAATCGATTCTAATCGATTAGCAATTTAACTAATCGTGTCGATCTCTGATGGATAGTATGCACACGGCCAATTATGGCTAGCTGCAGTGCCTAAAATACTCGAAATGTCAGCTGCACACTCGTACTCAAACTGTCACACTGTACTTGAACTGATAAGGAAAATTTCAGGTATCGGAATGAAATCGTATGTAGTTGACTTGTGCTAATCTCTCAGAAATTCATACTACACACTGCACACTAAGGACAAGTCAATTGCACAGTCAACAATGTCAACTGTACACTTCATATAAGAAAACACACTGTTTTAGACCATGGCAAGTTGGTGTGCGATACTGCCGCATTTTTAAGCGCTGCCCTTCAAGATAACTGAGAGAATCACAAGAGAGCACTGAGAACGCGTTGTCGGTGGAATGGAAGCAAGAGGAAGGCCATCCAGAACAACACCTGGATCAGGACGCCGAAACGATATGGATCGGTCCGGCTTCGGAAAAAGCTGAATTAAGATGTACGATAGCCGTGGTTCGTGGATGCAGTTATGCCACTTGAGAGATTTCTAGGAATGGTGTACTGTGATAATAATCTGGTTGTAATGCAAAATAGGCGGAATAGTACTTATGCCAAGTCAACAGCCCTTTTGGGGCTTGAATGAGACCATCACAGGCTCGAACCTGTGACCAATATTATTACCACTCTGCTGCCAGACTGGTAGCAAATATGTTTGAGGTTTTTCTCAGAATGTATGTATTGATGATAGCAATCTAAGTGCTGGATATAAGTCTTGTGGCTCGGTGGATATGCTGAGAGCGATCAGTCCAAATATCTCTAAGAAATTCCTGTGCACTGTGCAGTTGTCTGGTGGTGGTGTACAAAATGACCACCGGGATATGTTTACCAGTGGCTAGACAGGTGATGACATGCGGCCTGTATGTATTTCAATGGAACCAGAGAGATGGATCAGATTACACTTGACTCTTCCCGACCTCTACATTCAATGCGGGATTGCCACATCTTTCATGCAGAATGCCTCCCGCTTTCATTTCTCTGTTATACCATTACTCGAATTACCATTTCCTTTCACACCGGAACCGGACTCTGCTGGAAATATTTATTGGTATGGGAATATTTAAAAAAATTATGACCATTTGTTATCGATAATTTGGCTTTGTGGTTTTTGCGGGATGATATATTTTGTAAGTGTTTTGTCGTGATTGCTTTAGGAGTTCTGGAAATTGAAAACACTGAGACACTGATACCATTGTTGACCCGTATGTTGTGGGCAGTGGCTGAAGCACATATCGGATGGTATGGGATGTTTTAATCCTCTCAGGCACATCTGTTAACCTTGACTTTTCCTGACCTTGACATTCAACGCGGGATTTCCACATCTTTATGGAGAATTCCTCCCGCTTTCATTTCTGAGTTATGCCATGGACAGATAGAAAATGAAAATGGATGGCAGTGTAAATAATGTTTAGATGTTAATTTCCATAAACTTTCGGAGTGCGGTTCTGGGTCACTTAGTAGTACTAGTTCCTGTGGTTCCATTTATTTTGTTTTTGTTGTTAGAGCAGCTCAGTGTTTCATTGAAAAAGCTTTCTATCAGTCTGACAGCAATGTAGGCAATGTACAGTGCTTTTAAATTTGATGCATTGGCGTGTGGCCGAGTCGTAAACATTGCGTTAAATAAGGTCGTGTTGATTTAAAACTTTCAGATTGTGATGCTCCCAATGCATCTTTCGGTTTTTCCTAAAATTTGCTTGATGTTGCTGGCTTCAGGGAATGGAATGGCTTCCAGTCCGGTGAAGGCTTAGCCACGCGCATGAGCCATTTTATAGGCAGCCATCAAGACTTGCAGGCAACAGTTCTATTATGGGTTTGATGTCTTTGGTTGATGATGGCTAGGATCAATCGATTGGATCACCCTCTTTCATTTTCGTCATTGTTGGGTTGTCATCTTTTACCATCGTTATCGCTGTGCTTATTGATATTTACGGCCGCATTGAAGATGATCAAATGTATGAAGCCATTCCTATAACAGGGCTTATTGCACGAATGTTGGCAGCCAAGCCAGATGATTTGGAAGTAAAATGTTAAGCCTTAAATGCTAAGTTCCCAGAAGTATTTTGTTGTTGCTTTTTGAGACAGTTTAGCTTTAACTGCGTTGAATCATTTCAAATGATTCTTTTTGAGTAATACTGTAAGCTTGTTGTGTATGATTAATAACTTTATTTTTAGTTGAAACTACCAGCAATTTTGTGAAGTTAATCAATCAATCCGTTTATTGCAACCATGGTACAAGTACAAGTTGTATTCGAGTGATTGGCTTTCTTATGGATTTTACCATTAGGCTGCCTCTTCAAATATATTCCCTCAGTTTTTTGTAGTAGTTATTACCAGTAACTATTAGTGTTGAAAAGAATTGCATTTACTGATTTATTGAGCCATTGGTTGCTGAAAGTTGAGTCACTTTATTTATAGGATTTAAGTAAGTCAAGTGTTTTTCAGGGTTTGTAGCTGTCATTGTATTTTCAGAGTTTGAATGAGCCACTGGTATTGAGCGCTCAAGTGAGTCACTGTGTTTTAAGAGCTTGAATGAGTCTTTGCATTTGCAAGCTTCTGAATGAGTAAATGCTTTGCTTTCTCATTGATTATTTCTAACTTCAAGTGAGATCTGAGTAAAGGTCTGTCAGAATACATTAGAAAATTGCTATTACCACGTCACAAAATTATTCTGAAAGTTTAACTAACTCCAGACTTTATGATGTCGCAGATCATTTCGAACTCATTGGTGGTTGACTTTTGAGATGAGAATAGAGTGATTGATCACTGTGATAAAGGAACTTTCATATCAGGAATGTCATGAAGTACTGTCAGTAACATACATACATAAAGCAGTTGATAACCTGAAGAACAGCTATTAGCTTCCCTCTGTGGATTGCCACTGACAACTCATCCAGTGAACAGTTAATTTAACACTTTAACGAGGCATGTGTGCTAACAGTGACTGAGAAACCAATGCAGCTCATCATTAAAATGTTAACCCTGACATTCCCATACTTTTAAATCCTCCAGTGGTTATTTATTACCATAGTAAAATGCCCAAAATAATGGGAAGTTTGCATCTGATGAAACTCACTGGCAACTAACAAACTCCTCTCATGAAGCTGACAAACCAGAAAGTTGCCATTTAGTTGACTAGATTTCAAGACTGTTAAACCATTGTTCAGAGAAATTATAGTGTTGGTTTTGCCAAGGGGCAAGTCGTTGCATGGATGATAAAGTAAAATGTTGAAGCAAGTAAAGGGAAGTGAGTAAGGTTCAGACATGATTTGTGAAGGAAGGCAGTCCTTCACCACTCGCTTCAAGACTGTTAAGTCATTGAATGTTTTAAGCTTTCCCTTACTTGCTTCAACACGTAAGTTAATACATGTAAATTTTAATTCTGTCCATGTTGACTTGAGCTCAGTTTCAAACCATGACTGGGTGATCGATAGTCGGCCAGAAGAAGAGCTGTGGATGTAATGAATTTTTAGCAGTCCTTGGAACGTGGTGGAGCGCAATCACACGTGCGAGGAAGTGGTTAGTGCTGTGCGGTCAATGCCTATTTTAGAGTTAATGATACAGGGACGCATTTGCTTAGGCATTGATGTTCTCTTGCATTGCCAATTGGCAGCTTCTTTAAGACATTGGAATGTCCATGCTGTCATACTGCGTTTCAATTCACTTTCTGTTTAGTCTAATTGTGGGCAGTTTTAAAGTTTGGCAGTAAGTCAGATCATGCAGTGCAAGAATAGCATTTTGTGGATTTTGTCAACAGAGGTAATCGATGAGGTAGATAGCTACATTCATTCATTCATTCATTCATAAATTTATATAGCGCCCCTTCCAGAGGCCTACTCAGAGGCGCTCGTAGGTGCACAGATAGAGATCAAGTCTTTGTAGTTTTTACAGGCATTCAGTCAATGCAAATCAATGAGGCCAAGACTGGGTCAGGTTCAGTTCCAGGTTGCGTTTGATTAGGCTGAGCTGAAGAGGTAATGAGGTATGGATTGTGAACTATAAGTGTTGAATGTATAATTATGAGAAAGTAAGGGTACGGGTGTCGGGTTAGACTTGTGATAGGTAAAGACTGTGTATTCCTTAGGCTAGCCTCTAGAGGCAACCCTGGGGTATATACTCTTGGCAAATTCAGTGTACTCATTAAAGCTTAAGCTTAATTAACTATTGGGCACAAGTGGAGTTTAAATCTCTGGACACATTTCTGCCCTGGTATGGATTTGAACCTCCAACCGCTGGGTTGACAGTCCAGCATGCTAATCACTAGACTGTCGTGCAGCCAAATTGGGAAGACTGTGGCAATAAGATTGACTTACTGTGGTATAAGTTACTAGGTAACATCCAGTGACACGCTGACTTTAAACGAACCACTGTGCAGACTGGCGTTTTCTGATGACTCTATTTGGAATTTTTTAACAAGTTGCAATTTGTGGCCTGTAACAGATTTCGCGGTGGAATCGCCTTAGCCAAATCCGAGAGGCTTAATTAATTTCATGGTGCCTGCAGATCCACGGATGGCATGGCACTGAAATAGGAATTCGCGTTCGGCAGGTCACAAGATCCTGAAGATAGGACAGCAATATTCGAGAGCAAGAGTCTTCCAGAGTTATGGCATGCCGTTGGTTAATAAGATTGTTCAGCTGGTAAAAAATATCGGTAATCCCCGTGATTGGCCGTGCTATTTCAAGTTAGTCTTAGGACTTATATAGGAATATATGTTTCTCGTCTGTTGTGCTGCTATTTTAGATGCGTGGACACAGAGAAACGAAGAATTGTTTCATAATACATATCGCTTGTTCACTGTCAGTCTCCTGTCGTTTGCTCTACAGAACAAATTTATTGTCCTGACTGCTTGCATAGCATGTTCACAGATTCCTTCTTTAAAGAGGAAGAATATTCTGTACTTTTACTGACCAGTGACTTTGTTAATTAGACAACGCAATAAGTGGTAAATTGAGCATTGTTTGTATTGATGCTAAAACTGATTTCATCTACCAGTTGTATTTAACATTTTGGCTTTGGCAGATTAATAATTTTAAGTGTATTTGGTCATTTTGTTGTATTGACAATTGATCAAGAATTGTAGTTTTTATTATCGCTAGGAAAAACTTTATGGCCTTTCCGTCAGTTAAACATTTTAACCACATTTTAATTTATCGTTTTTGTAGTTTATGTCAATCTGCAAAAATACTAATATAATAATGAATAATATTTATTCTTTAATGAAGCGCCTGACAAACGCACTTCGCTGTACATGTTATGACGATTAAACAATTCACAAGAACACAAATAACAGAAGACATAAATCAATAAATCAACAAAAATATAAAAAATATAAAAAATCAACAAATAAGGCCAAAAAAAATATAGGTGTGTTTCCGGTAACAGTGGTTTTAAAAAATGGGTAGGTAGGTAGGAAAAAATTTTATTTTGTAAAATAATTTTATGCAATGCTTAATCGTTGTATAATAAGAAACGAATATATCGTCATCATATTTCACCTTGCTAAGGCCAATTTTGCATAGATAATTAACGGTGCCCTTATTTACATACCTCTGGCAAGGAAAGCAGTGTTATCAATGTTGCAAATCTGCACCTCTGGTATGCAAAGGTTAAATTCATGTGTCAATTAAAAAAAATTTTTAAAAAAATTAAAAAAAATTTTCACAAAATTTTCCCAGTCGGGCCTAAAAAAGTGGGTCGGTCGGGTTACCGGAAACACACCATTATTTTGTTTTGGCCTAAGCAGATTCTCTGCTGAGATGTTGCTGCTTCATTCTGTTGTTATCTCATCCTTCTCATCTGATGTTGTTTCTATGTCTTTCCTATCCTATTTGCACTTACCTGCCTGCACTGAATTATTTAAGAACAGCAAGACAACAGGCTATGCTCAATGCTTCTGTTTTTTCATGTGCAGAACTGCCTTTCTTCACTCTTCGACCGCTGCCCGTCTATCAGCGGCTTGTGGGTCAGACTGTCATGATGCCGTGTGTGGCGGAAGGCGATCCAAAGCCGACAATCTTCTGGAAGAAGGTGTGTGCTTGGTATTTTTTTGCTAAGAATAAGAGCATGCTCCAACTGTGCTTGTGTGGTATTTTCGTTAAAGATCTTTTATGACATTGCTTCTAGTGCCCAGTTGGAAATCCAATTGAATTCCCATGGTCTGTTTAATGAAACAGAGGCATCCTTTTTTCCTTTTAATGTAGGATTACTTGCGGTGAGGACATTGTGTTTACAAACCATGTAACCCGTTTTGGATGGACAGTCCTGTTAGTGGATTGCTATTGCAAACAGTTATACTTTGACCAGATGAACATCCAGTCTCAGGCCTTTGTCTCTGAGCAATAATCTTACCTTGCATATGATTCAGATGAAAATAAGAATAATCGGGGGGGCCCGATAGCGCATTGGATAACACGCTGGCATGGAGAGCGAGAGGTACCGAGTTCGAGTCCCCTTAGGGCGGATATGCTTTGTAGGCTGCTATTAGCGCCGTGTATTGCAGGCTGTCTGTTCTGTTAGTAGTTAAGATTTAAATTGCATAACATGTAAATGTACAGCGCAGTGCGTTTGTCAGGCGCTTCAATAAAGAAAAGATTATTATTATTATTAGATTACCAGTTGTCACTGCCAATTAATGGTACGTGTCTCCAGAAACAGGCGGCTAAAAACTTCTGTAAACTTCTGACTGAAGTGAGTTATTTGTTTACATGAAAAATGGTAGTATCAGTAGATGTAAATGATAGCAGGATGTCTCTGTCTTTCGTTCGTCTCTGGTATCTTGTGACGGAGGAGAGGTTTCATGGCCGACTGCCGGATTCACGTTTATCTTTTCAGTCGCTCTCTGCAGAACATGCAGAGGATTACTTGCACTGGCGGAAGCTTTATAGAGGTGGCACCTTTGAGTCGATGAATAATAACTTGGATGCGCTGGATCAGAAACGTTCGGATAACGTTGGTCCTGGAACAGTCGGATGAATTGGGAAAAGCTTTGTTCCAACTGCTAATGAATTACCTGCTTCTGTTTGCTTAAAAATCTGAGTTCGGTTGCACGATATGCTCTGCCCTGAGCGGACTTATTATATCAGTCAGCACAGGTGTGAGCTTAACTCTGTTATCTGTTAAGCTGTGGATTTTCATTGAGAATATTCTTTGCTGGGGCATAGGATTATGGATAAGTCATTATTAAATATCCGGTTGTGTGACTCGTGTCTCTCTTCCTGGTAGTATAGGCTAGGTGTTTAGTAAATTACTCTTGTTGCTTCTGTTCTCGATTTTTTTGCTATTCTAGTGGAAAATAAGAGTGCATTCACAGAACACGCTGTTGCATGTATTATGCAATGGTTGCTAGAGTTTCTGCCTCTATATATTTTACTATAATTGTGTTATCAAGCTTTTGTTTCGTTTACATGAAATTGAAAGGACTGTAGGCTTTTTAACAGAATAATTAAATAAAATTAAATTTTATTTAATTATTCTGTTAAAAAGCCTACAGTCCTTTCAATGAACATTTTTGACCATACAGGTGTTTTAGGTAGTAATGTTAATTGCTGAATTTTTACATGCAAATATGGGAATTTAAACTATCAACTGATAATATATAAACTTTATTTCACCACAATCAGGCAGCAAAATACCAATGAAATACATATACAAGCAAAAAATGAAAATATAAAAAATTTTACAAACTGAAAAGCAAAATGTTCAATGCTTTTGAGAGGTTTCTAAAGGGTACAATGTATAATTGGATATATATATACATTACATTTAATTTATATATATATATATATAGCATAGCATCAAGGTTATTTTAGCATAGTGGCAAGGTTATTGTAATTGTAACTGCTTATTTATATATATATAAGCAGTTACAATTAATATATATACATATATATGTATGTATATGCGCCTTATGCGGTATATGTATGCATGTGCATTTGTCACAGCATCAGACACACGCAATGCGGACGTTGATTGGAATTTGAAAAGTATCGTGACCTGCTTTGGTTTTCCTTTCAGCGATTTTATAAGCCACGAGTCTGCTCTCATAAATCTTTTCCGCATACGTGTATCAGCGTGCGTGAGGAGTTCCTTTGTGTCCAGTAATTTGTGAATTTGACAGATAATCAGACCTGATCAAGATCGAGTTGTCTATGGTTTTTAAATATGACAGACACAGTCGATAGGATCCTGCAAATATTTGGCATCCATACACGATTATTAAGTCCTCTGGGTTCTCGTCTAAAGGAAGTCCTTTTTTCGGCATTTGCATACTAAAGAAATTCAGAATATAAGTTGCATCTGAACAATTTTTCGCGTCTGAGTGGGTTTCTCCATGAGGGGCTATATAAATTCTCCTAATGAGTGAGTGAGTGAGTGAGTGAGTGAGTGAGTGAGTGAGTGAGTGAGTGAGTGAGTGAGTGAGTGAGTGAGTGAGTGAGTGAGTGAGTGAGTGAGTGAGTGAGTGAGTGAGTGAATAAGAAGTCCTGTTTCCTGTTTTTCACATTACTGTTTATCTTGCAGTGAATTTCATGTGACATTACATTTGAATTTACACATGACGTTACGTTTGATATTACTTTACGTACTTACTATGCAAGATCTCCAGTGGAAACCAAAGGATTTGTTCTAGAGAGGCTGAACAAAAGCAGACTTTCAAAGCCAACGATAGTTCATTCTCATTAAGGGCTACTTTGAGACCGTGGAACAAAGCGGAGTGTGGACTCGGGAGGAACTGACTCGGAACAAAGGGAATTTCTCTTTGTAGCTTTGTACTCGGTGACAGTTGACAGATCTGTGGCGAGGATCTCGAGACCTTGATTACATTTAATAAATCAGAAGTGAGCTCTGGAGGATTTTGCGCCCGCTGTTCGGGCATTTCAAGGATAGGCTTTCACAAAACTTCTAGATTCTAACGTTAGCTTTCCGTTATTAACCGCAAGGTGGTTTCCCGATTCCCTTACCTCAAAGCCATTGATCAAGTGCAACTCGTCTCCTGACTCGAGTGTAAGCAGACTGTGGTGAAACTGAAAATTGTGCTGACACTCTGTCTGTCATGAAACATGTAACGCTGTCGTCGGCTGTCTGTGGTATGCATCTGTTTATCACCCGAACTACGAACATGAATTGCTTTTAGAGGCTTTGTGAGCAAGCATTTGGTGATCCATCACTATCATGCAGTTACTTGGTGTATGTATGTATGTTTCAGAGTACTTGTATAGTGCTCTTTAATCTCATCTAATCGGAACGTTTTATTGTATTGTATTGTATTGTATTGTATTGTATTTATAAATTTATAAAGCGCCTCTTACAGTGAACACCAATCAGAGGTGCTAAAGTTTTAAAGTTTTAAAGTGCTTCTCACAGCAGAGCTATTTAAGTCAGGATGAGACCGTACGTATTATACGTATTTTATTTTGGACGATAAAATACGTATAATACGCGTACGGTAAAACTTTGCGTGCCGTACGTTACAATACGTTAAAACGTACCCTATAATTGTAAAATTGAACACGAAACGTTGCAACATAGTTAAATAAGTTACTAAAAAGGCATATCTGCCAAAAACAAACTTAACAAAGTTTGCTGTAAGGTATCTACTGCGCGTATTCTTCTGAAACATCAACAAATTCTCGTATGGCACACCATTGAACATTAAATTGTTTCTAAGTCAACGTATTTTTACGTATAATACGCGTATTTTACATTCGGGGATAAAAATACGTATGATACGCGTATTTTATTATGGGACTCAACGTACGGTCGCACCCTGATTTAAGTAACTCACAAGGGCGCTCTGGCATGTTTACCTAGAATCACGAAACAAATGTGATTAGCAATGATTAGCAAACACTAGGAGTTGCTTATAATAATCTGCCAACCCTTATGATTGCTAATCAATAATCATAATGGTGTGCTATGTTTGTGAATCATAATAATTTGTTTGCCCTATGGATTTGTTGTGCATAATGATCTACTAATATGCTTGTCCCAATACTAATCTATGTCTTGGGTCATGTACAACAGTCTTCATGATACTTCACAACGCTTCAACGATGAGCCGCCTCTTATTTCAAATTTCATGTGCATGGACAACTATATAACATGAGTTATGAATAACAAGTGTTCATTGCTTATTATTAGGCTGAGCTGATAGCATTGCGATTTTCATGTTTTGTACATGCTACAGGTTGCTGTTTTAGCACTGGTCACAGTGTTTCCGTTAACGCCTAAATGGCCGTTTTTACGTCAGAGAAAGACGTCCAGAACGTCCAAATTTGTCGGTGTGATAGGCGAAAGACATGAGCTATGTCCAAGAAAATTCTAGGTCAGGGCGTAAATACGTCCTCTTTTTGGACTCTAACGGAAACACTGACTGGTCAGGCAACCTTTTAAACAACACACTCACATGGTTAAGTTTTTCATATACTTGGATTATCTGGTAATCACAGTCGGTTCCTGTGGCGTCCAACCAGGCACTTAGTGTGGCAAACTGCAGCCAGACAGTTAAGGTGGTATAAAGCCAGACAGGTGGTGTGGTGTACCCAGCCAGTCAGTGTCACCTAGAACCTGGACAGTGAGTGTGGCAAGTAGTCAATCAGCTTGGTACATTGCTAGACATAGTGGCACATAATAGCCTTGCAGTCTGGATATATGCATCACTGACTGTCTAGAAGTATGGAATAACTTTAATGTGTCACCCAGCCAGACATTATGCACAATAGTGAGAGTGTGAGTGAGGTGTACAATCAGACAATCAGTTTAGTGTATCCTTTGATAGACGTAATCAGACGTAATCAGCCCAAGACTTCAGACTGACCTCTTGGGCATTGATTGCTTTCAATGCTTTGCAGACGGGCATTGCCTATTGACGGATGCCCTCAGCTTTACTATAGCGAGACTTTGTGGGACTTGTGAGACATAAGTGAGAATAACTGCACAGAGCCACATTCTTCTAAAAGAAACAGCCATTTATTCCAGTGCATTATTTGTATTAGTGGCTAGGTTATTTTCTCTGTACTGTCACGTCGTTGCTTATTAAGTCATTGTAAAATTGCATCGTGTGTTTATTTAGACATGACCACCATAAGTCAAGACATCTGCTTTCTGTCATTTATTCAGGTGTGTTATATTTATTTTGAACTGTGCTCTTTCTTGGCTGCACTGTCCAAAGTTTTCATAATTTTGTTGTAGAAGTGTATTTTATTTATTTGGATTTAACAAATGTAAGCCAAGAGACCTCTTGGTAGAGGCTTATTATTCTGTTATGTACATTTTAAAAGCTGAAGTACTGGTTTTGCGTTTCATTCTTGCCTGCAGGGCATGGGGTGCATCATAGTCTAGTGGTGAGTGTGCTGGAAAGTCAATTGAAATGTCACGAGTTCAGATCTGCTTCAATATTTCAGCTCTTCTTGTCTCTCCTAGCTAACTCAGCTGTAATGAGTACAAGATAATAATAATAATAATAATAATAATAATAATATCTTTTCTTTAATTTAGCGCCTGACAAACGCACTGCGCTGTACATTTACATGTTATGCAATTGAAACAATCTTAACTAGTTAACTACTAACAGAACAGACAGCCTGTAATACACGGCGCTAATAGCAGACTACAAAGCATATCCGCCCTAACGGGGCTCGAACTCGGTACCTCTCGCACTCTACGCCAGATGTTATCCAATGCGCCACCGGACCCCCATGGCATGCACTGTAAGTGCAAATATTCGGTCGCAAAGGATAGGGCTGGCTACCACCTCTCTTATGCTAAGAAAATAAAGTTGCTAACATTCGTTCATTCATTCTGAGAATTTATATAGCGCCTCTTCAAGAGACCTAATCAGAGGCACTCTCTGCGTTAGCCTATTATGATGTTAAGTGCCATTAAAAATGAAAATATTGCATTGATCAGTTAGCAAAACAATGCACAGTAAGCTAGAAGAGTCACCAGTGGCAGGCCCACGCACACACATGGAACCAGCCAACGGATTCCCATCGAAAGCTGACAGATGGCTGGATGTTCAGAGTCTCTGAGCCAAGTTCATTAAGATGGCTGCCTCTTGAAGCGAGCTTAACTACTTCTTCTTCGTCTTCTTGCATGCAGAGCAGCTCAGGTTAGCATTTTAGTGTGCAGTTGTATCGTATGAGATGATAGGGTTAATGTTTCTGGGTCTGCCTATGTATAAACCTGCCATCTGCTTGGAAACTACAGTAGCTTTGTTATTTGAAGGAGGCTTACTGCCTCCTTTACGGATCTAGACTTCAGATTCAGGAAAGATTTTCTACAGAAATAAAATTCTGACAAAAAACCCTGTTCCAAATCCAGGGGACTTTGCTTGGTAGCTGCAGCGTGAGCCAGCTTCACCCAGGCGTATGCAGAGAATCCCATTAAACGGAGTGCGCTCGTGCTCATGTTACTTCGTAACTGCATCTCAGAAGGCTTAAGTTCCTCTGGTCTCTTAAGTTCGCAGAAAATCAATGAATCGATGGATTAACCAGTGAATTATTGGCTGGTCAATACTCTCATCTTTGAGCTGAATCATTGAGCCATCAAGCAAGTAATTGATTGTTCAATCAAAACAAGAAGTTAACATTGTCATATAGGTCAAATTATCAGAGGTGGGTAACTAATCGATTAGATTCTAATCGATTATCTAATCGATTAGACAAACAGCTAATTCTTATTGATTAGCTACAAGATTTTGCTAATTCTAATTCTAATCGATTAACAAATTTCAGTTGCTAATTTTAATTCTAATCAATTAACAATTTAAGTAATTTAACTAATCGATTAGACAAACAGCGAATTCTAATTCTAATCAATTAGCTACAAGATTTTGCTAATTCTAATTCTTATTGATTAGCAATTTTCAGTAGCTAATTCTAATTCTAATCGATTAGCAATTTAAATAATCATACCCGTCTCTGCATATCATATACAAATTCCAACACAAAACCTGTGCTAGATGACAAATTCCTCGGCCTTTTACTCATTTCTAAAAACCATTTTTTCAGCTGTGGCTACGCCGACAGCGCCTCTTAGGGGTATCTTGAAGGGATGCCATATCAAGCTTACATTGATTAATTGATTAATTTATTGACATATGTTTAATTGTAAGAATAATCATGAATTTGATTGCTGCCCCTTCAACAGTACAGTACCTCAGAGGCGCTTTCGACCTGACAACACATGCCCAGTGTTGTTGCATTTAGGCTGCTGTAGGCAACACAATATCTTTTTGTCCAGGTGAATGGACGGTTCCCTCCAAAGACCAAAACGTTACAAGACGGCGGGAACTTAACAATCGTGCAGCTGAGCGCAGCAGAACAGGGAACGTATGAATGCATTGCTCGAAATGCTGTTACTACAATCATCACTGCTGCAATGCTGCTCGTCCAAAGTAAGTAAACAGTTTGCTAATGTTTGCATATGTCTCGTCATTATCATATTTGTCATGATAGAATCTTCGTTGGTCCAGAGATGAGGGATCAACCAGCGAGGGAAATATTTCAAATTGAATACTGTCTGTTTACGAGTAGCTGTCTGCTATATTAACCTTTGCAGGACGAAGTCATTTCACCATGCACCGAAGGCAGACCAAGTTAATTTTGACTCCAAAGAAATTTGTAATATCTCAGCTGACAGGTGAGCTACAATAACAAATGAAGTGTAGAATTTATTAATTTTCCATTTCAAGGGATCGATTTCTCATAGTGGCAATAGTGCGGCAATGTTACTATCGTGGATAGTAACATTCGCACACTATTGCCACTGCGATAAATCGATTACTTGACCTTGAAAATGTTAAATTCGACGCTTCATTTGATATTGTAGCTGACCATTTAGCTGAAATATACATATTTTTTGTGTTTTGACCGCCATATTGGCCACCATCTTATAAAGTAAACTCTCCACAATTAGGCAAGTATTAAAACTCAGTTTCATGGTAGAATCAACACTTTATTTCTGATTGCAGTCTACTTAATCTTTTTAAAATATATCTTCCCTATGAATGAAAAATAACGACGTCAACGACGAAATGGGGTAATTTTTACCCCATGACACTTTGGACTCAGAAATATTTTTTCACGCAACATGACATTGTGGTGGTTTTGCTGGACATCAGAATATGTCATCGGTCGCAACTTGTAAACACATGTAACGTCTAATTATACGTACCTGCAGCTGCTCCGCAATCAACATCCAAACACCGCTGGGTAATTATTTACCCCACTCAGTCCTGCAAAGGTTAAGGTAGAAGTAGAGCAAAGAAGACGAGAAGAGATAGGAGGAGATAGAACGAGGCAGCTGAAATAAGAAGAATATTAGTAAGGAGGCAATTTTAATATTTAGTATTTTCATCTCACTGCATTAATTTGTATTTGCCTTTAGTGCCCAACACCTTTACGGTGAAAGATAGATGAAATAAAGTAACAAATAGTAATAGTTATTAGACTGTTTGTATTGTGTCATGATACGACTGAGGCAGGAGAGGGGAATTGAAATTTAACGGTCGACTGAGGTCATGAGGTTAGAGAGGGAACAAAAGATTACGTGAGATTGTTTCCTTTTGCCAACTTGTGGCCATTGTGCAGCTGTCGGTGCATAAGTTATTGTCGTCTTTCCATTCTTCGTCATCTGCATTTGGATGTTGAGCTGTGAACGACAGTCCATTTCCTCCATTTCCGTCTTATTTCCGTCCGAGTGTGGTGAACTAATCTTCTCCGTTATGGTGGAGTTCACTAAGTGCAGGTTTGTTGGAGTGGAAGTTCCGTCGAATGTGAGTTCATTCAAGTGCAAGTTTACTCATGTATGACTTTGCGGAGTGTTCGGGTTCGCCAGGACAGAAATTCGGAAGTATTGCTCTGCCCTGGATGGAATTGAATTGCTGACCTCTAGCCTGACGGTTCAGCATGCTAGCCATTAAGCCAATGCTCCAGTTAGATAAAGGATACAGGGCAGATAAGAGGAATCTGGATTTGTGCTGGGAAAATGCTGATCAATATTGGCTAATTACTACAGAGTGGAATGCACTGTCGCATTTCATGAGTAGTCAGGGCTGCTGTTGGTAGAACTTTATGCTGTTTGATCACTGGAATGCGGGCATGGAACTGTAATGGAAGTGAAACACTCTTTCTCATACTTAGCACTTCAAACTAAGAAATCTGTTATTGTCGTTGATTAGCTTTCCATTTATACATCATGGCATAATGCTGCTGCAGAAAAGTCTTGTCTCAGAATTGTTGATACTTTTCTCAGAATAATAAACATATTTATAGTTAGATCTTAACCCTTTATTGAGAACGGGTTCACACTTCGGTAGAAAGGCCTTACGTTAATGTTATGCTCTATGGCCTAATATTTATGAAGGTTTTTCTTGTTTATGCTGATCGGCCGTACATTTATTCTGCATGGCCTGATCGGTATGCAGTTTGGCATTGCTTTTTCATGCAGAAGGGCCTTATTTCTATGCAGCAGACATTTCTCTAAAACCAGATGAACTGAGTGTAAAATACTGATTCTGATGGCTATAAATGTGTGTACCGAACCCTGGAAACTCGCATTAATGTGGCTCAGGAGTCTTGTCGTTAATATGGTAGTCTAGTGTATATTGGATACATCTGTTACATTCGCTGTGTGCCTTGCGTATTCTTTTGCATTAGCCACTTCGTGCTTATCAGTGAAGCCATCTGTTTCTCAGTAAGCCGTCATTCCCATACATTTCAAGCTAGCAAGACACTATATTCTTCCTTCTTTGCAGTTCTTATAATCAATTCCCCTCTCGAATACTCACTACCACACCAACTGCTCAGTTGTTGAGTCATCATCTCATGTCATAGTTGGAACAGATTCCAATTTAGTTCACCATGTTTCCAAAGCCTGTTCTTATAACCTAATCCAACAGCCCATATCTAAAATCTCAAAGTGCTTTTTCTGACTAGTTCTGTTTTCTAGACATGTTCCAACTTTCCAAATCAACACCATGGTGAAAAGATGTCAATTATTTTTACTAGTTTACCTTCCATAATTAATTGATTCATTCTGGTGACAGACCGGTAAATTTTGGTCTTTAGTGTCCCAAAACTATTAACTTCTGTCACCTTAATATTCATTCTATCAGAAACAAGTCCCCATTCTGTTCAAAAAACACTTGCGACACACAATGCAACAGCTGCAAACTGCGTAACAATGTTCATCAAATGAAATCAATTTAAGCATATCACTTTCAGCTCAGGCAGTGAAAATCGATTTTTTTTATGGCTACTCATCGGCAGACATTGCAAGCAGTAAACTGAACCTCGAGATGGGCTGAAAAGCAACCAAGCAACGATTCCCACTGCCCTACCCCCTTAAGGTTTGACTCAGCCTTCCATTCGCCAGATGGCATTAGTAAAATGAGTAGCAGGACGAATGGGCGCCTTGCATGGCTGCCATACAGTTAAATTCGAATCCTGCTAAATTTGTTGTCGTCTGTTACTACTGTGTCATGTAATCTTACTGTGTACTTGTCAGTTTGAATTAATAAAGAAGAATATTAGTATTATTATATTTTCTAAGTTGACAGTTGACACTGACACCATTCACTGGCCAAGAATAAAACGGCGTATTACTGAACTGGCGATTCTGTCCCTTGCAGAAAGCTTGCAACACTTTATAATGTGGTTTTGACGTTGGATAATCATTGGACTTGGACATGTTTCTGCAGGTTTCTGGTCCATTTCCAAGCTCAGTGGTGGTCCCTGTTACTGGCAACCATTTATGGGTGTCACATGAGTGACAAGGCGGTTTTGTAAACTTTAATGACTCGTTTTTAGACGGACATGTAACAATTGTTTCAATAAATTTAGTATTGTGAGGCTCACCTGTATGAGCATGACGACCATCTGTGGGTATATGTGCAGTGCCATGCATGTATTCACAGCCCACAGTTAGCAAGGGACATCCTTATATGTCGACATCGTCCCAATGGTACACGGCAAATCCATTTGTTGTGCGCTTTTATCGCAGCCTTTTACTTTGACTTCCACAGGAAATGCATCCAAACACGGCGCTGAAGCACACGAAGACCGATTTCCTCCGTCTTTTCCTTTGCAAGTTGGCGTTTCTTAGTGCCGGAAAGCAGAGTGGTTCTAGGCATCGTTTACGTTTAAAAACATTAGATCTAAAACTTAAATCCATGGAACGAATAGCGTCGGTATAAAACCAAAAGCGACGTAGACATAGATTATGTTGGTAGAAAGAAGCTGAGTCAAAAGAAACACAGCAGTTGGTTTCATGGCCGACATTTCAATTTCGCAATTTGCTTAGTGAAAATTCTCGCTTAAACTGAAACTAATGGCTCTTTCTTATCAACATATAATAATTTGGTGTAATAAATTCTGTGTCTTTCCTGCAGCATTTCAACTCCATTTGTTGGCCCCCTGTAAGCCGCAAGCCCATGCTAAAGCATTTTGTGCATACTGGTTAATCCAGCCCTGCGGGCCAACTTTGGGCCCAGTGAATGCGGCTGTCTGACCTTTGACCGGCTGAAGCTTGAAAGACAATAAATCAAACTTAGAATATTTATCTGGCTCAGCAGTGAATTGTAAATATTACATGATGCACTGGGACTTGATTCCTGACTGTGAGTGTCAAAGCTGAGGAGCATATTTCGAAATATCACTCAGCTCACCAAGATCGACTGATTTTGAGAAAATGAGATAAACCGTTTTTTATTTGGTTAGAATAAGCATATTCATTCTGTACACTATATCCATCTGTTACTTACCTATTTGTTCTAAATGTACATAATTATCAAGTCAAACTATATGTACAATTGAACCTAACAGTTTATTTGTTTACATTGCTTTATTTATGTAAAGTATATGGAAAAGTTTGTAGCTTTGCATTGCATCTCTTCATTGCAGGCTGTGTTTATGACTTCTGTTTATGACTTGTTTATCTAGTTTGTGGCATAAAAGGATAGCTGCAGGCTGTTATTAACAATCAATATTGAGAAGTAAATTTAAACAGTTATGGAATAGAAATATGTTTTTACTCATTATTTATCTACTTGTGAATAATGGCTATGTCCAATAAAAGTCTATAGAAATGTCTCCATCATTATAAATTTTTTTCAATGTCAGGCCCATGTCAGGACTGCAACAAGGACCTGACATTGGACAAGAAATTTATAATGATAGAGACACATTTGGCAGGTACATCCTCACACAGTTGATAATTATAATGTACATTATCAAAAATGCCAAAAGTTTCGCATGCAGCATACTTGAACTGAGTGAGTTTTGGAAATTTACAAACTGCCAAGTTATTTTTTCATGTTATGAAGAAGTTTTTGGCAAGTTTTTTATAATACTTTACAGATTTGCTTATAAGGAATAACATGAAAGGTATTACACCAGAACCGCCCAAAACTGGACTGAATGAGTTTTGGATACCGTATGTGCTTGCAATTATTGTTGTATTGTATAATTGTATTTGATCCTTTATAAAAGCACTTCTCACAGTGCAAGCCTTTCAGAAGCGCTCCCAAGGTACCCCAAGAGAAAAGGAACGTTTTAAGGTGAGAGAAAGAGGCAGAGATGCCACTAGAGAGGATGGTGGAGTGTAGAGAAAGTAGAAGCCTATTCCATAGAGAGGGACCTATGCAGGCAAAGGATGTCATTTACATGTTACAAGTAACTAATAATAATAACACGAATGTGCAGGGTGTCATAGGTAAGATTAATTAACCGTTTAATTAACCGTTAACGAGAGATCTGTTCTGGTTTTTTTAGCCTCACTTGAAGAACATCCCCACAACATCAGCGTCGAGACTACGTTCAACACCGCAAAAGTTTCATGGCTACCTCCTTACGTTAATGATTCTCAACTCTATAGATATGAACTGTGGTAAATCTTTATCTCTCTCTCTCTGTTTTGTCCGGATTTATGTTTGCCTCCCAGTCTTCTTTCAATGTCTACTTTCTATCTATAGATCTCTTTATGTCTCTGTCTTTGGCTACGTGTTAGGGCTTCCTCTACTACCTCTAGACCCAGAAGATAATTCTTCTAGATTTAGAACAGATTGTTCCAATAAAAAAATTGCAATTGGGTAGCGAAAATAAGTGTTTGGATTTTAACTGAAAATGTTACTCAGCTGGGGGCATCCCTAGCACAGAGTGAATGGCGTGAACCCCATTCAAATCTGAAGACATCGTAGCGACAGTATATTGCATAAGACGTAAAAAGGCATGGAGGGATGCTTGCTCTGAGGTAAAGCTACAGTTCTTAGGAGCAATCTATTTATTAGGCAGATCTAATCAAGATGTATGAGGTGAATGAAACCAGAAGGACAGGCTTTGTTGAATAAGCAGTCTGAGTGAGCAGTCTAATTATTCCTATAGTCAATAGTTCCTATTCTATTCGTCTATAAATAGTTCAGCTCATTATCTTTCGGAAATTGCATATTACTGACTTAATTATTTGGGTTTTTCTGTTGCTATGAAGTAACTATTATTTGAACTATTACATCATGCTATGCTGCTTCAGTTGTCACGCAGGGTTTCAAGAATCAAAGGTACCTTTAATGATATATAATTGAATATGTCTGCCCCAATAATTGAAGCAACTAGGCTGAAATCATCTCAGCACATGTTCCGGTTGTGAATTTCCTGCTAAGGTATATAGATCTCGTTGGCTTCGGTGTGGTTTATTACCCGCTCATTCCATGAATGGAGATTGCAGACGATGAAGGCGTATCTACGATGATATCATCGCAGCCGGCCAGTAGCCACAGGTGTTGTACTGATTGCATTTTAAACCGGAGCTCACCTGCTTAATGACTTCTCGCTGCTTGCTTCGTTGACTGCCTACTAGGTGTCAGGTGCTGCATGAAAAAGCGAGCGAGGAGTGGCAGAGATTCACTGCCATCCCGGACAACGCAACGTCAGTCACAATTTACAACCTCCTGCCTAAAACGTCCTACAGATTCAAGGTGCTTTCCAATCACTCGGGCAAATTTCACTTCAGCCAAGAAGTCACTGCTACAACTAACGGTAGCCATGGAAACTCATCTTGACAACTGTTTGATTTATATAGCAGTGCTATTGTAACTTGTGATGTTTTACTCAGGAGGTGTAGTTAGCAACTGCAAAGGTGTTAAAAGTTTGGTGAAATACATCCTGGATACCCGTGTCCATTCTGACCAGGGCAGTTAAAGGCTTGGGTTTTTTTTAAACAAAAAAACTGCAAAATTTGGTTTTTTTTTTTTTTACAAATTTAGAAATTATAAATGCTAAAAATGGCGACTCTTCAACTCTCTTGGCAATTGCTGAATGATCTATTAATTTTGTAATATGACATTCTACGGTTCTACTGTTCTAGTTAATTTCATTTATAGACATCTGATTAATTTGAAGGGTATTATGGCATTTTTATGAGTTTTATGATCCGAAAGAGGAAAATCTTTAAAAAAAAAAACAAAAGTACAAAACTTTTCATTTTGATAAAAACTTGGTTTTTTGCACCCCTGATTCTGACTAACCCTTTGGATGGATACCCGCCCGGGCTTTGGGTGCCCGCTAACAGGCCTATTTGCTAGGCACTCTCTATATCACTATCGTCATCGTCATTTTTATAAATATTTATTAGATCTGCCTTAACTAGCTGGCTGGTGGCCTGACTGGTTGGGAGTTTTTAAGCCATTCTTTATCATCTTCGTCATCTCAATTTGTTTAAGTATGAAATGCCTGCCTCTTCTGGCTGGCTGGCTGGCTGGCTGGCTGGCTGGCTGGCTGGCTGGCTGGCTGGCTGGCTGGCTGGCTGGCTGGCTGGCTGGCTGGCTGGCTGGCTGGCTGGCTGGCTGGCTGGCTGGCTGGCTGGCTGGCTGGCTGGCTGGCTGGCTGGCTGGCTGGCAGAAAAGTGTATCAGAACAAGAACTGAAACCTTGATTTGGTACAACGAAGTGTTATTAATATTATGGAAATAAACCGGGAATTACATATCCCGTGAAATGCGGAAAGTGTCAGCTTAACTCAGCTGGAGCCATGTTGATGAGAAGCTGGTTCAGTGGCAGCATCTGGAGAAGAAGAAAGTGACAGAACATACAAGTTGATGATTCTCAAGTTATTAAATCTAATGCAGCAGCGGCATCCTGTGTGTATGTCGAACCTGACTGAGCGGACTGAGCGCTTGCAAAGTCTGCTTATATGTGTTGTCGTCTGCCTTAGGATTGCTTGTTCCTCAGATGTTTTTTCCTAAGAGAAAATTCTGGGCAGAGTCAATTGTCCCAAGAGCTTATTATAGAGGTCGCATTTGGCAGAGCATTTATACAGCTAACATCTGTTAAGTACTAGGTAATACAAAGTTTTGTTCTTACCATAACTCCTTGTTTTATGGTTATGTTGGAAACCTAATTGATTCTGTTCCATTGATTTTCCATGCTGAGGTCATTACTTGGAGTCGATATAGATTTAACAATCAATCGAGAATGATTTAGACCCAATTTCTGTTGTCTTTTATCAGATGATTTAGTACTCTGATATGTCAGGAGCCTATTTCGGCTGACCAATGGGCATAAATCTCCTCCCAAGTGTAGGGACCTCTGCCTATGGAAAAATGATTTGTAGGAAGCGGTATCTGTGTTAAGATCTTCATATTAAAAGTCAGAGGAGGTTCGTGAGTAGAAACGAGTTGTCTCTTATGGTTCCCTAGTTTGCTGGATGATGTGATAAGGAGATCAGCAGACACGAGTTGCTGCTTTGGGAGGAAAACACGAACGTCGTCTGTTAGATGGAGAAAGATAATCTGATCTTCTTACTGCCCAGGATATGTTGAATAAAGTTAATTGTTATTGTTGTTAATTAGTAACTTTTAATGCAAAAAGGCGTCAAATGGTAGTTGAAAAACCGGGCCACAATCAGCGTTAATGACCAGAAGATGGTCATAGTCTAGAAGATAAGTTATTGTGTATCAGTTGTGATATTTTTTACAGTTGATGATCTTTAAGTGCAAATAATTTCTTGAGAGTTTTAGTCCGTCAGAAAAAATTCGGTTATGTCACAGAATTAATGCATATGCTACATCATTAGAGCATAATGGTGATCTCCGACTATTTTAGTGCTCAAAAAGACTAAGTCATGGTACCCAGTTCTTTCACAGACACTTATGAAAAACAAACTTCAAGAGGCAGTTATGGTCAGTTTTGGTTAGTGGCACTATGCAAAAACTATAAATCCTATGATTAAATAAATAACCACTAACTGACCATCTGAGTCTCATAGAGCAGCGGTACTAATTAGATGCTGTTCAGGCTTTTCTTTGTATGTTTCGAGAACGATAGTATAATGTTATGTCTTCTATGAGTCGTTTGGGCGTAAAGCATCTTACTGGTCACAGAGGCCGAGTTGTCTTCGGTTAACAAGCGGTAACTCGAAATTACGACTCAGCTTATGCTTTGCCTGTGTTTCTGTGTTGGTTATTGGTAAAACGACTCTCATGGGCGCTGTTATGAATAAGTATGTCAATTGTAGGTCTTTGCAACCTGTATCACATTCGCTTGTATTTTTCGGTAGCATCGACCGAAAATGTGTCTCCGAAGGACAGCGGTAGACGGTTAGAGTGAGGTTGGAGACAAAACTTAGAAAAGATTATAGGACTGTTGGAAGTGCACCGTAACGAGGGTTTATACAGTCAAGAAAGCATATTTGCGGCAGTTGCTTGTCAAGGGAAGATGCTAGAGCCCTTTGCCGACAAATGTAACAAACAAATTGCTGGTTTGGGAAATTTTTTAAGGTATTTATAGGCGGAGAACTATGTGGTTGGCTGAAGGCCAAAGTAGAGTCCCAAAATTGCGATGTCTTTAGAGGAATCCTACATTAAATATTCATCTACATGTACGTAGCTAGCAAACGGCTTGCTATACTGTGAGTGAAATGTTGTATTATTTATACAAGTGCATGTAGTGACATTTGATTCTGCTGAATGCTCTAGACGTATTCTGCAGCTGGTGATGCTGTAGAAATTGACTTGTAAAAATCACAGTTGTTTTTTTTGTTGAGCAGCTGAGACAATTTCATCAGGTTATAACAGTTGGTCCACTGTTGTGGAGGCGTTCACTAAACATACGATCCGAGCCTCTTCTGTCACAGGTTCGTGGGTGTTCTTTGAACGTACACATCAATCTTTTTGGGTGTTCTTTGAACGTACACTTAAAGATAGATGACTGCAGACATAATGGGAATGACTGTAAATAGAACATGTGTAAATGTCATAGCCATGTCAGGAAAACCAGCTTATATTCACTAGTGCTATTTCAAAAGCTTCATTGTTTGTTCAGTTGACTTTGTTTGTTTGGTTGTTTGACTTTTTGATCAATCATGCAGAATTATACTTCAGTCTGTTTTACTTATGCTTGGTAGCAGATTAATGAGTTTTTGCGATAGTTCAAACTTGCTTCCATGATTGTCTTGATTTACTGCAGTGTCTTATTCAGTTAGTTTTTTCTTCCTATTTCCTGAAAATGCATTCTGATTTGCACAAATATTTTCGGATTTAAATCTTCTACATTGCTTAGTTGATTGCTGTCAATATTTTTTCTTATTTTAATCTAGTACTTGTGCAGTTATATATTCTGTAACCAATTCTTACCAATCTTTTGAAGCTTAAATTCTTGACTCAAAATTCTCTTAAGTTTCCATCTATATTGTGGTAAGGTTTGCGTCAGTTCTTAGGCTCTGAATGATTTGTGTTAGGTTCTAACATTTCCATTTGCACTATATTCTGTTTATGAGGTGATTTATTTGTGAAGCTATTATTTGTGTAGTGAATTTGTAGCTAGTTGGTTCAGGCTGGATTCGATTAGAATGCTGTTCTGGAGTTTACACAGAGCATACTCTGTTCAGGGTCTTGAACAGAAGCGAGTAGAATGAGGAGATCGAGTGGGCACTGGTTACTTTGTTTATGCCTGGCCAGTAACCTCCATGGCCCTACGTTGCAGTAGGTTCAGTTTATTACCATTGTGAAAATTGCTTTTTTTATTGGCAAATATGATATGTTTCATATTCTACATTTGTCTGTGTCTGCCTTGTGGTTAAATTGTGTTCCTTGCCCTTTCATATAATGTACGAGCTTCTTTGAATCAAACTGCTTCTCCGCCCTTCCGTCACCTCATCACTAAAATTTGCAAATCGCTCTGTAGCCATAACTGTTCTGCCTATCTGGAATAAACTACTGCCAGAATTACACCAGATATCTGATCCATCCTACGAACTCACCAAAACCTCACGTCGTGCTTTCTCTCCACAGGTCTTTCATTCAACACTGAAGAACTGCTCTTTCACAAATCTTATCCTGATTCCTCCTCTTTCTCTTAACTCCCTCACCGTTTCAATTCTAAACACCATCCACCTTAGTCTTCTGACTGACTGACTGTCTGCCTGTCTAACCCTTTGGATCTTAACCTGGAACCGATTTTTATCCCTCTCCTCGGGTATGGATTTTGTTTTGACTAAGCGCCTGTGAATAAGCTGGTTCCTGTGACTACATTTTTGGGCGCTGTAGAAATCTCAAGGTTACGATTATCTGCCATTTATTTAATAAGACATAAGACATTTTTATTGTTCCCCAGAATGAATACATACAGTGCATGTGTTTATTTTTAACAATGAATAAGAATAATATCAAATAGTAAATTATGACAGTAGTTTTAGGGTTCAATAGGCACACCTAAAGGGACAAGTCCCGCTGGACAGGGGCCTACTTACTAAGTGATTAGTGCAGCAAGATGACAGAAGTTGGTTGTGTTGAGTGGATGTAAGGGACATTGTTTACATATTTATGGACAATTTAACTACAGAACAATAGGGGAGAAAAACACTTTAGTGGAGCAAAAACTCAGACATCATCTACACGCAGTTACAAAAAGCACACCAAATGAAACCATAAATGAAAAAGACAAATTAAACAGTAAAGAAACCCTACACCCTCTCGATACCAAACCTGAATTGCTTGTGCTCAGAGCAAACATAGATCAGGGATGTGCAGACCATTTGAAGTCATGAATGACTCACAGAGATTGTTTAGGATGTTGTATATCCTTTGCTGCAGAAGCCCTAGTGTCCACCAGAGTCATGGATATTGTGGAGTTTTAATCGAGACCTAGAAACAGTGCCACTGGACCTTGCCTGAGAATACACAACGTTGTCTTTAGTCCTGCACAGCAGAATGTGCCTTTAGATCTCTTTACCGTGTGCACTGATGGACACAGGGTATAACGAGAGTTAACCGCCATGATCACTTGTGCAGAAATGTCTGATTGCCAGTAGCACTGGGTATTAATTATGACGATAAACATGGTACACGAAGCGCATGCCACTATTTATCCGGCATAAAACGGCCAAGAGGGACGAACAACCTAGTTCGGCGTTCTCATTAAGAAACAGCCCCCAAATGGAGGTGTTCTTCAGCCTGATTGCACACGTTTCATAGCCAGCTCTCTGCAACATGATGGAATGGTCCAAGTCAGAAACTAATTCCAACCACTGGATTTATGGGTGTGGTGTCATAGTCGGCTCTTGGGCAGTCAGTCCGTCCGTCCGTCCGTCCGTCCGTCCGTCTGGCTTTAGTGAGGCTCTGCTGGAGAAATGTCTCTTCGTCCGTTTTAAAATTGCTGCGAGTAACTGATTCCCTGTGTAATTAAATGCAGGCGCAATATTAGTTATTAGAGTAGAATTTGAACCTTTATTGGTCTAGGCAACCTGTGGGTGTGTGCGTGAGTGTGTGGGCGTGTGTGTGCGTGGGTGTGTGCGTGGGTGTGGCTGTGTATGTGTGTGCAGGCGTGTGTGTGTGGGTGTGTGTGTGGTTTTGTGTTTGTTTCTATATCTAGTAATTGTTATTTGAATTCAAGACTTTTCAGCATCCCAGAAAGCTATGTTACATTAACCAGTCTACCGGTGTTCACTGGCTCTCGGTCGAAACAAAATTGGTAGGTCGTAAAATCAGGTTTGGTTCCAGGCAGAGATCTGATAGATGTTATTCAAATGTTTCTGCGTTGGCTGATCATTTAAGTGACGTTCATCAATTTCTTATCAGTTGTGTGTTATGTAAAAGCTCAGAGGGAGACCAGTAAACACCAACAACCAAGGAGAAACTAATGAGCAGGCTGACCAGTTCATCTGTCTAGGCTGACTAGTTGTAATACTAATACTAGTAGTATCTAGTGATGGAAACAGATTTATGGCAGAGAATTGGACGAAAAAAACAATTTTGGAAAATGACGAGCATTATGGAAAGCAAAGAGATAACAAGAAAACAGAGGCAGGAGTTCAGTTTTCAATATGGCTCAGAATGCTGGACACTGAGAAAGCAAGATATGAAAAGAATCCTTAAATCAGAAATGTGTTGGCTGAGGGAAACCTCAGAGAATTCAAGACTACAAGGAATTCGTAATGAAGAAATTAGACAGTTCGTGGATATGAAAACGCTCTGCTAGATAAAGTCAACACAACGAAGACTTTGAAAGAATGGCATACAAAGGATTAAAAGATTCAGAGGATAGAAAGAAGTAATGAATGCCAAGACTTCGTTCTTTAGACAATATAAATGAGGACATAAACAAGACTCGGACTAATTATGAGGAAAGCATTGGACTTGAGGAATGATTGAAAAGAATGGAGAAAGTCATCTGCACCCACTGACGCCAAATGTCTGGTGCCACTTACACGATTTCTGTGTAATAAGAAAGAAGCATTATTTGCCGTGAAATAATTAGTGTTGTCCATTTCAGTGGAACATCATTCATTCATTCATTCAGAGAATTTATATAGCGCCTCTTCAAGAGACCTACTCAGAGGCGCTCGCAGCCACGGCTAAAAAAGTGTGATTTGAGAGACTTATAAAAAGCAGGTGAGTTTAGCCGAGGCATCAATGGCAAGTCTAGTCGAAGGCCATTTTATTTATTTCACCCATCTTCTTGGGTGAAATAAATAAAATTACATGTACTGGCAAATACATACATACCAATTCTTTCCCTTATCTTGCCAGTCTCATTTAATGGCAGAACTGTGTAGTAGTATTAGAGCTCTAAAGCACAGAGAGAAGAATAATGTTAATTCCTGAGGTGGGATGGCATTATCGACAGCATTACTGCCATCAGAATCATTGTGACTGTAATGGTACCACCGCAATCACAAATTTATAAAGAGCCACTTCGAGACAAACACCACAGTTGTATCCTTCGTCATTAAATAGCTGCCTACAACTAATCTACGGACTTCTTTGGTGCCAGTTGTCTAAAGCATACAATGCAAGACGATAGCTGAAACAAAGGAAAGCCCCAAGGCTGTCTGAAGAAAGCTAGTAGAAAACAGTAATGCTTACGAGGAATAAGATGGATTGTAGAAACAATGGACGGGAGGCGAGCGTAAACAAAGCACTTAGGCTGTCTACAAGAGAACATTGTCTGGTTCTGTCTCAAAAAAGTGTAAGCCACTAGATGATGATTTACATACTGTTATGCTTTTACACTCTTGCTCTGACACCTGCGTAATGGGAACGGGTCTTTTGAATCTGTCCCCACTGGGTTCCTCTGATGGGAACGTGTGTGTTACCAGCTTTCCGAAGAAGGATACACAAAAGCTAAGGGTGCTGAAAGGAATTAAAGTTGATTTGTTCGGTCCAGCGACCATCATTATTTTCAATACACTTTGTGCACTGACACTGACCAATCTTTGGCGGCAGCTTCCATTTCAGTGTCATTCTTGAAGGGTGTGACAGATTTCATTAGTGTCAAAACTCCTTTCAGAATATTCTGTCGTAGGAGGATAAGCCATGGCATGGGAGGATGATGGTAGGCTCTTACCTCGTTGCTTATCTGGATATAGTGACTGCTAGCCGCTCTGATCTGAAGTGCCATCCTCCACTGAGGCATCTTGCTGTCCAGGAATGAGTCAGGAAAACGGACCACGAAGCAGGTATTGGCATCTGACCTAAGGATACTGAAGGAATGCACGTCGTGTGAAAGCTTCGGAGAATTGATTCCCAGTCTGTTGTGGCATTATCGGCAATTTGTTGTAAGCTGTGCAATACAACATTTATGGAATGACAGTTTCTTTGGTTGTATTGCTGCTGTTGCCTTTATGCTACTAACGTCCAGCAACCATTGTTGTTCCCAACTTACTGTGTGTAATGGCTTCTAAGTTCTCGGTTTTTTTTTTATCTCACTGGATGCATCCGATTTTATGTGTGACAAAGTGGTAAACTTGGCAACGAAAATGAGCATCTTTAACACGTGCCCATAGTAATTCATTGATGCTTGTCTTGCAATCAGATGATTGGAGTTTGTGTGGATGGTGTGAGTAGATGATTGGAGTTTGTGTGGATGGTGTGAGTAGATGATTGGAGTTTGTGTGGATGGTGTGAGTAGATGATTGGAGTTTGTGTGGATGGTGTGAGTAGATGATTGGAGTTTGTGTGGATGGTGTGAGTAGATGATTGGAGTTTGTGTGGATGGTGTGAGTAGATGTTTGGAGTTTGTGTGGAGGTTGTGAGTAGATGATTGGAGTTTGTGCGGATGTTATGAGTCTGCAGAGTAAAGAGCTCTGCAATCTCCTTAGGCAAGTTGTTTACACATGATTTGCCTCTGTCACTGTAAAGTTTGATTTCATATATGAAATGAGCTGGGAAGTAAACAAGTACTGATAAATGTGTTGCCTAATGCCCAGGTCTTTTGCCATTTGTCTCTCGCTGGCACAGGTTCTAGGGAAAAGGAAGGATTACCAAGTATATGTATCCATGCGTGCATCTATATATGTACATTGTATGTATAATTTTGTATATATGTATGTATGTATGTATATATGTATGTATGTATATATGTATAGAAGCATGTATCTGGATATTGTATAGCATATAATATTACTGACATCAAAAAGGTACTGAAACGTTGGTATGAAGCAGATCCAAAAAGATGTGAGCTTCTGTGAGTGCTATTCTAAATATTGCAGGCAGTAATAAAAACACAACATGGGTTTCGGATGTTACTTAAAGGACTTCTCTTCCATGGCAGGGATTTTTGTGTTTTTCTACCAGGATTTTTCACCACGGATTCTGTTGCAGTATATAAGGTAATACTATCATTGACTTTTTAGGTATCTTGCATCCTGCACCGCCTACCAACTTAACCGTAACCCAACAACCAGACGGAGTTCTTCTACGGTGGCATCGGCCACGACATTCACCAGTGCCTGTTGAGTACTATGTCATCGAGTACCAGTTGGTCGGCCAGTGGATTCGGCTGGCGGAAAAGATTCCAGGGAGTGCAACACAGTACCAGTGGAAGCAAATACTGCCTGCTGCGGCCACATATCAATTTCGAATTCTTAGCAGCGCTGGTCAGTCGTTCCACGGCTCTCCAAGTGCCCCGGTCACGATAGTGACACCTGGTAGGTGCAGAAGCCTTTGACATTATCTTATATGATTTTATTCAAATTTATGATTTTTTAACATTTTTTATTTAGCTCTTGAAGAGTTTCTCTGAAACAATAATAAATCGTTTATTAATTCAAACTGACAAGTAAGAAGTAAGATTACACGACATAGTAGCAACATATTATGATAACAAGTTTAACAGGAGTCGATTTTAACTGTATAGCAGCCTGCAAGGCATCCATCTGTCCTACTGCTAATTTTGCAGTCACCCTCTAGGGAGTGGAAGGCTGAGTCAACCTTATGGAGCTAGCGGGTATCGAGCCGACGTCCTTCTGATCTTCATGCCAGTATGCTACCATTCAACCATCTCCCCGCCCCGAAATGTGGTGTTACGTAACTGTGCAGTTACAGTAACAGTTACTTTGGTTGATGCCAAAGTACTATGTGATAACTTAAGTTTTGTGGTCGTTTATCATTAGACCTACTTTTCTTTAAAAAATTGCATTCCAATTGACAGATGCTTTGCAGTTTCATTTTGCATTGATTCCTTAATGGTGTATGGAATGTCTGGACTTTTGTGCCTCTGAATACATCTTTTCACATGGTGTCATTCTGTAGGTCTGTTATTGGATTTTATAATTTAGATATATTATCTTCGTTGGTGGATTAGACCAGTTTGTAAGTATGTAAAACACCGTACAATGCAGAACAGACGTGGCAGAAGCTGGGTCTGGCCGATTTCTTTGAAAATTCCTGGAGGGCTTGTAGGTCACATAAAAATAATTTGTTGGCAGGCTGCATGCAGCTTGCAGGCCATAGTTTGTCCACATGCACAAATACATATATGTACATATATACATACATGTGAAATGATGTAATATGCTCTAAACAGTTATTTTTATGCATACAATCAGTCTTGAAAAAAGAACAGTAGTTATGTGGAATTTGCAGAAGAATTTTATAATTTTGATAGTCGGTGTTAGCAGTGCAATGCTATTTGAAAGCAGGCGTTATAAAATGCAATACTATTCTGAACCACTGCATGCAATTCGTACTGCCCTTTAGTCTTCCTACATGTAGTTAGGAGATGAAGAAATAAGATGGATGATTTAATATTCCTTTTGACGCAACTAGTCTGTTTCACTGCCTTGCCGTTAATTTCATCCCTGTTCAATCCCTGCGGTATACTTAATGTTCTTTCGGCAGCGCTGTTCCTGTTCCTTCATGTCATGCCCTTTGAATTATGTCCAAGAATTTTGTAGAGCATAGGAAATGGCTGGCGGCTGTCATTGTAGCTCATTTTCTGCTCTCGCTGTGCTACTGATTAAGCAGTCTGATTCCTAAATGGGCAGCAGTGGGTCGACTTGGACCTTTGGTAATATGTCTCAGTGAGTTAATTAAATGTGAGAGTCAACCTGGACAGGAAAGAGTGTAGCATAAACAAGGTCGAGAGGGAGAAATAGAAATTATACTCATGATTGGCAGCACTGAAAGGTTCAGAAGTTTTTGACCTTAGTGGTAGAGACAATCTCAGACATGATTTAAGACTTTGTTTAACTTGAGTTTCAATTATGTTGCATGGGTTGGAGTTCCATTTGCAATGGCAATATAGCATCATTCAATGATAGAACGTACTGAGAGAAAAGTGACTTAGATGTATTTGGGTCTTGATTCGGTTTAGCCATGTCTGAGATTGTAGAGAAATCCCTGTGGAAATAAATATAATTAGAAAGTCCTGGAGTTATACATGTGCATACTGAGAAAACCTTTCTCTGTTGCTGTCTTTGTTTAGAAATCCCTAGTCATACAATGATACTTTATATATGACCTCTTGTAATAAGAACATAAAATGGGTTTCAGATGGGAGGCCTTACTGAAGACCTCTCCTCCACATTAGAATGCAGTTCAATGTAAAGTAGTGTAGAACTACTGCAAAAAGTACCAACAAAAAACAGCACTGAAACATCTTTAACAAATGGCCATAATAGACTATCTATGTGTTTATTTGTATTGTGTGTGAATGTGTTGGTATGTACGTAAGTACTTATATATATATATATATATATATATATATATATATATATATGCAAGTACATGCGTACATACCAACACATATACATGTATATATCTGTAGAGTTTGAAGTTTAGGAAACAAATGTTTTTTCCGGCTCACAGATAAGATCTCTCCGAATGTTGAAGGAGCGCGTCTTTCCGGTGACAAAGTGGCCGGCATTATTGGTGGAATAATGTTCGTCTTGCTGGGCATTGTTTTTGCGATTCTTGCGCTGAAGTTCCGAAACCAAAAACAAAAGAAACTACCAGAAATGGCCTACGGTAGGATGTTTCATTTCGTTAACCATGCATTAATTCTGGTTTCTGTGCAAATAAATAAGTCAATTCTCCTTTACACTTTTTCCGGTTTTTATGCATTTATATGTGCAAGCATTTTTGACCATTTTAGTAACAAAGCAGACAGCAATATTTAATTCAAACCCATTTATACCATTGTTTCGTTGGACGTTTAAAGTCAGTTCTTTAACTTCTTGGATTGACTGACTGACTGACTCACTCACTCACTGACCATTTGACCGGCTAACTCATCACTCATTCCAGGTTTCCATCCATCAACCTTCCATCCATCCATCAATCCATACATAACTCGAGGTGAACTTGTTTTTTCTTTGCATGACAATACAACGTTCGGCCATGTACTTGCAGTGGCCTCCCTCTGGAACTGTGTCTTCCTGGCCATGGACAATACATGTACCTTTCATCAATGTGTGAAAACTGTTCTGTTTTGCCGGGGATCGATGGGAGCATGTCTGCGTTAATCCTGGAAAGGGTGGTATATAAATGCTCTGCATACATGAATGAATCCACCACTCAATCAATCAATCCATCCACCCATCCATCCTTCCATCCATGCTTCCATTTGTCCATCCATACATACATACATTCATCACTCCATTCTTCGTTCCATTCATAGACTGATTATTTTTTTCATTATTAGAGAGATCAGAAGAAGTGAGCCTCAATGCCAGTACCAGGTCAGTTCATATGCATTACTTTCAACCTGATGACTTTTGTGGTGCTAGATCTAACGGCAAAGTCACCTCCAGGGTCCGATTTGTCAAAACGGAAACAGGGGGTCGGAAATATATATAAATAATAACAATTTACCAAGCCGAAATTAATTTTTTTATTCGCGATTTGTTCCTCGTGTTGCAAACCACTCGCAGTGGATGCAATTTATCAAAGTTTGCAAAATGAATGCTCTGATTCGTGCACACTGTTGCACAGAGAACAATCACAGTTACTAATACTTCAAAGTTGTGTTATTTTGTGTATATGAAGGTAGTGAACTTCTATAATACATCAGGATTCTGCAACGACCAACAGTCAACTGCAATGCAAATATTACATCAAAAAATTTTTAAGGAGTTTTCAGTCACAGTTTAAACTTTTAGCTGAAGTACTAATGGCAACAAATTGGTCATAATGGAGACTATTATTATTACGGAGACGTTTGGTGTAGGACTGTGGGTAATGAATTTGAGGGAGTCAAGTCGACCCCACCCCCTGGGTCAGCCAAAGGCTAGAAGCATGGGGTCAAAAGAAGAAGCTGGGGTCACCCCTCCCCAAACCTCCTGGCAAATTGGACACTGGTCACCTCTGATGACAAACTATAACCGAGTGTCTGAGTCATCCTGTGAAGAATAACACTGCACAGGAAGAAGTTTTATTATTGTACTATACTCTTAGTGTCTACTTTTATCAGTGATTATATACCCAGATTGAAATATCTTGTGCCAATAGGTCCAGCTTAAAGCTTTGTTACATCCAGCTAAGAGGCAGAGTGGCTACCTGTCACAGCTGCTTTGGAGGTCACATTCCAGTAGTGTTGTTTTAGTTTTGCCTTGAGTTTTAGTTTTAGTTATTATTAGTTTTACATGCTAGGTGTTTTAGTTATTATTAGTTTTAGTTATTTCGCCAAGTTTTAGTTTTAGTTATTATTAGTTTTACATGCTAGGGGTTTTAGTTATTATTAGTTTTAGTTATTTCACCGAATCTGGCAATATTTTTCCCGCATGCAGCTTTTGCACCAAAAATGATTCAATCGAGACACTCTATTTAAAATCGATACTTAAAATAGTCACATACTCCACTAATTTTAGGTCTACCACCTAAATTTAGTTCGGACATCTTATAAAATTCTAAAGATCGGAAGATTACCGAACGAAATGCTGATTATAAAACGCGTATATCCAAAAACTTTGAATATCCTAAGACGCTAGGTTTTCGTTATGTGTTTTCGTTGTGGTTTTCGTTATGTGTTTTCGTTATTATTAGTTTTCGACTGGCTTAGTTTTAGTTTTTATTTCGTTATCGTTTTTCCTCTAGTTTTCGTTTTAGTTTTAGTTTTAGTTAACGAAAACCTTTTGTTTTCGTTAACGAAGGTTTTCGTTTTAGTTTTCGTTAACGAAAACAACACTACATTCCAGTGCAATGTTCAAATTGGCAATTCGTTGTTCATCCATAAGCTATTGTCCAATTATTCTATTGTTTTGTGATTCTGCCTGCTTAGCTTCAGGAAAATGCATTACTTAGTTCAATGTTAAATTACTAATTTTTGTGGGACTTTCGGGTTTGAATCTCTAGACACAGTGAAAAAGTCACTGCATTATCATTTAGTGTGCAACGGGCGGAAAGGTCGATAAAGTGGGAAATTGTGTAAGAAAAACGAGGCATTTTACGCAGCTGTAGGGACAGCTGCACGGTTTAGGAGACGATAAATTTGTTTAGCATATATAACCTATTGGGATCCGTTGATAGTATTTCAGAGGACTCTAAGATGTATGGTGATGATGTGTATATTTAGTCAGCTCCTGCTAGTCTCCGGATTAATCTACTGCAGACCTATGGCAGTAAATTTCCCAGATGTCGTGCAAATCGAAACACGCCCGCTTGAGTGTGTCATCTCTTTATGCTTATATAACCTCCTCAGTGGATTTGTCCAACTCGTTGGACATTGGGTTCTGGGGCTATAACTCACAAGCTATTTCATCCAATATTGCAGAACCAACTTCCAACGAGTTGGACATAATGTGCCTACATCTGGCGAATGAAAAAGTTTAAACTTTTCAGTGTTGATTCAAAACAAAAATGGCGACGGTTGGAGTAAAAACCTTCTACGGAAAGGCCAAAGGTAAAAAAACATATTTCCTCAGGGGTTACATATATTATTAAAAGCAATCAGCAGTTTTATTACCTAGACATTACTCGTTCTTTTAGTGCAAATTGTAGGCTTTTAACACAATAGGTGTGGGAGATAGGGTTGTCGCAATGCCGTGTCCAACAGGGTGGACTGCGGCACTCAACATCACGCAGAGTCGGAATTTCTTTCCTAGGCCCCTAAGTGTAAATACGTCAGTGTTGTTAGTTAATAATTTACACATTCTGTTGTTTGATCATGCGATAATATTTTACTTCATGGATTGCCAAAAATATTGTTTTCACTGTTGACCAGTGTGCAATGCATTTTTTGTTTTGCTTTGTAGCTAGAGGAATTGATGTACTTGCTAGAATTGAGCAGCAAGATTCTGAAATTTCTGATTTGTCCGACGGCGATGCCGAGGAGTTTCACAAATCGTCGTCATCGTCATCCTCGTCTTCAAGCGAACAAGATAACGACGTTGATTCGGATGATGAAGATGTGCCCCTTTCGACGTTTACTGACCTTAGCAAGAAGTGGACAAAGAAAAGATCATTTTTCCCTAAAATTTCTGATTACGTAGTTGTCGATGATGATCCTCATGCCAGAGCAGAATGGTCTTCGATGGATTATTTTAAGCAGTACATTGACACTGAATTCCTTGAAATGATGTCCTCTTGTACTAATGTCAATTCAACGGTTGCTACTGGTCGAAGTTTGAATACATGTGTTACCGAGATTGAACATTTCTTGGGTGCTAGCATTGTAATGTCAGCGATTCCGTACCCACGAGTCAATATGTTCTGGCAGAACAACTACCGTGTCCAATCGATTGCAGACGTCATCACGCGTAAACGTTTCTTCAAGATCAGATCAAATCTCAAAGTTGTCATAGATTCGGATGTGACAGATGAGGTTAGGAAGGCCGACAGATTTTGGAAAGTTCGTCCGTTACTGGATCGCGTGCGCCGTGGATGTCTTGCTCAGAGTAGATGTCGTGATGTCAGTATCGACGAACAAATGATACCATTCACAGGAGCATCGCCGGCACGACGATAAATTATGTTCCGAACAAACCCAACCCAATTGGTTTGAAGAACTTTGTACTAGCAAATCCGCAAGGTTTAGTTCTTGACTTTGTCGTCGATCAAGGAGTTAGTTCTTATCATCCCGTGCCTAATCTAGGTGTTGGTGCTCTGGTAATCGCTCATCTATGCGAAGGACTGACTGCAGGTACTCATGTCTACTGCGATCGATATTTTACGAGCATTTCACTTACAGAATACATGTTACAGAAGGGCGTGTACATCACGGGTACTATCATGAGAAATCGGATTCCTGCTGTTGTTCATCAACTGTCAAATGTTCGAGAATTAGCGAAGCGTGGCAGAGGTGCCTGTGAAATGATCGTCCGCAATGATGGAAGAATTGCGATTGTAACGTGGTTTGATAGAAAACCAATACTCATTGCTTCGGCTGCACATGGCATCGAACAGTTGGACAAATGCCGACGCTGGGACAAACGCACAAAGTCCTACATCGAAGTGGAACGTCCCGAAATTATTAGGCAGTATAATTCGAAAATGGGCGGCGTAGATTTGTGTGACAGGATGCTGAGCTACTACCGAATGAAGACACGAACCCGAAAATGGACAATTCGAACAATTCTGCATTTCTTTGATCTTTGCGTCATCAATTCATGGATACAGTACCGAGAAGACTGCAGGCAACTGAAAACTGCCCGCAAGGACATTCAAGACTCCCTCGCCTTTCGCATGGACATCGGTGAGAAGTTCCTGTCAGCGACTGTTCAAACTGACAGCAGCGACTCGGATGCTCCACCACCACCGACAAAGCGACGTAAATCGAATACACCATCGGAATACAGGCGCTTCTCTGGTGCGAAACATCTTCCGGCCATCGACAACGTCAAGAATGCTGTGCGTTGCAAGAACTCAGGATGCTCAAAAAAAACTAAATTTCATTGCATATCATGTGATGTGCATCTTTGCCTTGTTGCAGATCGTAACTGTTTCCAAGACTACCACACGACCGTGTAGGCTAGTAGGACTGTTTACGATGATTATTGGCATGTGCATACTGTAAATTTATGAATTCAATGAATTTTTCTAATTATTTGTATACTTACTCAACATTTCTACATCTAAACTGCTATTTCTGGTATTCATGAACTACTTGTTTAGTATTTGTCAATTTGATTTGATTTGTAGGCTTTAAGGACCGTTTACGATGATTATCGGCATGAACACACTGTAAATTTATGAATTCAATGAATTTTTTAATTATAATTATTTGTAGTTTATAATTATAGTTATTTCAACATTTCTACAACGTTTCTACATCTGAACTGCTATTTTTAGTATTCATGAACTACTTGTATGGATTTGTCCAACTCGTTGGACATTTGATTCTGAGTGTCAATGTCCAATAGGTTGGACATCATTAATTATGCAAAAACTATTATGCAAATGAGCTGAACTTTTTTGTGGGACTTATTTGGGTCCTAGTAAGCCAGAAAATAGTTAAATTATTATTAGTTATGACGCCACTTTTTTCGGCCACTGAGGAGGCTACCATCAACGACACAACGTTTGTGTTGAATATTGCATTTGATAAAGAGGAAATTCGGAAATTTTGCAATTTTTTCGATAAATTTTGATGCGCAATAATCACAGATTTTAATGACTTATGCATGCTGCAATGAATGCATGACATAATTTAGCATTGTAGTTTCAACATTGTACTGGAATGTGACTTCCATAATGTAAAATTTCATGCTGTTGCAGTAATAAAACATGACTGAGTTGCATTGGTTTCGACAGATGTCGGAAATCACTGCATCCTGTATGTTTTGTGCCCATGCAGTCAATCAGTCAATCAATCTTTTGCTCAGTTAGTTCTTCTGCTTGATAGGTGTCTCAACCAGTCAATCACTTTTGCAATCGCTCAGTCATAAACTCAGCCTGTCTTCAGTTAGTCTATTAACTGTGCATACTTTGTATGAGTCTAGTTCAGGGTCTAAAGATGGATGCATAGTGAGTGACTGGAACTGTCGGGTCTTCTAATGTCCCATTTCTTGTTTGTTTCAGCATTAACAGAGCTCTCGAAGGTGAGTAGGCCTATGTGTCATTAAGCGAGAAATAGCTAGGGTCTGGGTTCTGTCATCCTTTCTGTGTGATTAGTGTTTGTGTGTAATAGGCAGAAATGACTGTGGCATAGCGAGCTGTCATTTTTCATTTCAGTCCGAATTAAACCGTAGAGTATTTGAGATGCTCCGATAGTTCCAGAAAGGAAACGGCGTATCCAAGCATGCAATGCACAATTCCTCCATCTCTGTGTGTTTTATAGGTCAAGCAAGTCCACTTGAGGAATCAATATCGATATTAGACAATCATACTCAAGACAGACTCAACAACTACGACTTGGGACATATTCAGGAGACTCCAATATAGGTACGTGCATTTTGCAACCTGCTCATCTCTAGTACATTTTGCACTACATGTCGCATTTTACGGGTTCAGCCCCGTATTTCAGTTGCCCACGAAGAGCATCTACAAGGGTAGTTACTGCATTTTTATGATCTACCCCGTTGCTGCTATTCCAGGAGTGTCGTATTCAGAAATTGTGTAATGGGGTAGGATCATTTTATGGTTTGAGTTCATGACCAAACTTTTTGTAATTAATTAGCAAACCATTTTACAGTAAACAACCACCCTGCCCATCAAATAATTCAGCAGTAAGATAAAGTGTTTTAAGGAAGTTTTCTCTGTGTTAATGTTTAAATTTTTGCTGCTACTTTACATCAGAAAGTTTTTAGAGGTTCAGGCCTAAAAGCAAACAGGTGCATGCTTCCTTTTCATATTCTATCGTGAGCAATGATTTCTCCGTAGGAGTAGTGGAACTTTCTCAAATCTGCAGTGCAGTTGTGGAAAAGACGAGAGGTAGATTTTAGGAAGAAGTGAACTTTTGTTATCTGGTGAGGGGAACAATGTTCCCGGCTAAGTATCCAATGCCTTCTAGCTTTGATTACTTGCAGACTGACTTTATTCCATACCATGGTTGCATGAAATAAATTGTAATCTAGAAGAGCTACAAGAAAACTTTACTGAAACCGATAGGTAGCTCAGTATTGAAACGCAAAGTCAGCCAGAGTGACTTATGCTTTGTTGTGGAAGAAGCCATTTGCAAACGTTTCTTTCTCAGCAAGGCACGCGATTCTTTCAGCAGAATTGATTAAATTTTTTCTCTGGCATTCACTCTGACCATAAAGACTGGCCATTGTAGTTCTAAAGAGAATGGAATTGAAGGAAGAACCTGAGTTTAAGGCGAATTCAGAAGAGAGATTGCAGAAAATGTACTGCAACAAGCAGATGCCAGGCATGTTCTGTACAGATCACTCGCATAAGCAGTGCTTTTTTTCAGCCGGAACGGTCCGGAACGGCGTTCCGGGACCTTTTTTCAGATACTAAAAATAATTTAGTTCATTTAATTTTTTAATACAAAATTATTCAAAATTACTTAGATACATTAATTTAATTTTAGTGTTTTCAGTGTTTATTGATATTGATATATATCTAATAAAAATATAAGCATAAAATATGCCCCCTATAATTGTTCTGATTTTGTTGAGTTCCGGAACCTTTTTTCATAGAAAAAAAGCACTGCGCATAAGTGATATATGGGTATCGGTATCTAGAATTGTTATCGCTGGTAGATGCATTGTAAGTTAGTAAATAAATCACCTGTTCAATGTAAGTTTTGGTATGGAAATCGGAGGTGGGTGGTAGATGGAAGCTCATGTTCTGATGTAGTTGAATGATTCCTTTAAACAGGTTCTTAGAAGTTACTACCGTATATAAATGGCAAGTTACATATGCAGGTCATGCAACTGTCGCATTGAGCGAGTGATGTGTAGTCGAGTCCACCTAAGCCCAGTCCGAGTCCCTCTAAGCCGAGTCCGAGACAAAGTCCGAGTCCAGAGGTGTTCGAGTCCGAGTCTAAGTCACTAAGGATCGAGTCCATCTACATCAAAATACACTGAACACGCCATCCAGTGGAATAGAAAAAATAACAGCACTATTTATGCTGAAAGAATTGTTAACATAATTTATTCAAATTACACTCTAAAAACACTAAATTAGATAAAGTTTTGTTCAATAATCTGGTACGATCATCAGGATGCGTAAAAATTCCTCTACTGGTAAAAAACACACATTCAACAGGCACACTATCAGTAGGAGCAGCTAAAACTGGCGAGGCAGTCCAAATTAATTCTTTAAGCTGTGTCCAAAGTTTGAAACTCGAATGTTGCTGGAATTCAGTTAAATCCAGTCCCTAGTTTGATTGTAATAGGAATGACTGATGCCAAAGAAGGGCAATATCGGTAATGCCGAGAGATTTTTCCAGATGCTCCAAAAGAATAGAGTGATCCACAGTAACAGTAGCAGCGCTTACATAATAAAGCGCAAGAAGAATAACTTGTCCAATGTCCATGGCCAAAACTCCTAAGACGTGTGTTAAGCGATTCAGTAAAGTGAAACTGTCTAAATCCAGATTGAAGAGAGGCATAAGAGAATTAACCAAGATAATCGACCAGTTGAAAGGACACACATCTTGCAAGAAGTTTAGAGAGTAAGGAAAGGCTGGATATAGGTCAGTTATTAGAAATGTACATACGTCCACTCCAACTGTATCGCAATATAGCTGTCCACTGAACTTGATGCCGAATTAATATTTAATTCCAAATGTCAAGTTGACTTTGATAAATTGTCCACCGATTCCATGACTCTCTTAATATCTTCTTCTGATGTTCTTCACCTTTAAGCGAGTTTGCTCTATATTTTCATTCAACACAGCATCATAAGTTTCCTTACATCACCATCTCAGTTGTCATCATGTTCAAATGATAGACTGTATCTCCACTGCTCTATACTCTAACTTACTGTTTACGACTATTGTGCTGAATTATTATTGTTAAAGATGCTGTTTTAATTAATTTTTTTAATTAAAGAATGAAATACGTAAATGAACAAGCAAGTTATTTGAATGGAGTTAAATAGCTACAATGTGCAGCTGGAATTTCTGGCACTACCATGGAAATTATTCGATAAAATTTAAGTGACAAGTTTTCTTGTAAAGCGTAGTGCTCAGCCTTATGCATTGGTATGCAATGACGTAAATGATTGCAGCTGGTTCCATGTTATGTTCTTATTGTGGATAAGTTTTAATGTTTGATTTTTTTCTGGCTTCAGGAATATTTTCACAGTACCATCGCTTACAACCTAGTTGATCAGAAGAACCTAGTTGAGGAATGGAGACGTGAGCACCTTACGAAGCCGTGTGTTACCAGAGATCGTGGAACATCTTTTCCATTCTACTGCCGCGCATTTTGCTACAAGACTGATGGAAAACTCATATCTAGACCACGGGATGATTCAACACATGAATGTTTTTGTATTGAAATTATGGTTCCCTGTGTGACAAACTGAGCAATAATTGTCCATTATATTATGGACTGTAGATGAAGTTGGTCTAGATCATTATGCTCCAACAGGTCAACCGTAAAGTAGAGCAGCAAGGACAAGGAACAATCTGAAACCTTGAGTGGGTGCTATATAAATTCTCTGAATGAGTTAACTGCATGAAGGCATCCATCAGTCGATGGCTAAGACTCCTCTGAGCATAAGGTAAAAGTTCCGTTTGCAACATTTTGGACCCTGTGTATACTTTAAAACTTTACCAACAAAAGTGTGCTAAAAGCGACGGGGAAACCAATTCAGCTCATGTTTAAAGCTTCCATTACTCTGCAGTGACAACCTTTCAAAGGGTTCTTCTGCAGTCTTCTGCCACAGACCAACTCCATAACCACTGTTCATTAATTTTTTTGCTGTAGAAGATGAAGCTGGTCTAGACCATTTGTGCTCCAACTAGTTCATCCTTATAGCGACCCAGCATGAGCAAAGAATAATGTGGTATTTATTTTATTTATTATTTATTTCAGAAAATTTATATAGCGCCCCTTCAAGGATGCCTACTCAGAAGCGCTCCCAGCCCAACCCCGGTCGAACAGGACAGTCTTAAGAGAACTGAGAAATGAGGCAGAGTGACCAGCAGGTGTCAGCCGAAGCATGGTAGGGAGCCCATTCCAGGTTGAAGGGCCCGCCACGGAGAAGGCGCGACGCTGCCTAAGAGCAGTCCGCGAACGAGGAACAATGAGCTCAGCCTGTGCAGCCGAGCGGAGAAAGCAACGACGCTGGACGCATGTGGTGGAGCAGCAGAGCTCCCGCAAATACGGAGGGGCCAGACCCTCAATACAGCGCCGGACCAAGACAGAGATTCGATACACAATACGCTGTGGGTAAGGAAGCCAGTGGAGCACGTCCCTCATGTATTCAGAAACCCGCCCAAACCTCAGAATGCGGCCAACAAGGCGGGCGGCAGTGCGCAGGACCCTATTCAGGGACCCGGTCCGGCAGGCAGGAAGTCCATCATAAATGGCGCTACAGTAGTCGAGCCGCGAGACTACAAAAGCATGGACCAGCGTCGACGCTGCGCTAGGAGACAGAGAGCGGGAGATTACCTTGAGCTGTCGAAGCTGATAGTAACAGCTGCGGCAGAGAAGATTTATGTGACGCGTAAATGTGAGTTCCTGGTCTAGGGTGACTCCCAGGTCACGAACTGAGGTTGAGAAGGTGAAGTTGGGGTATTTCAAGGCAAGTGAGGTTAGGTCTATTTTAGAAAGCTGCTGGGGTGTGCCAAGCCAAATAAGCTGAGTCTTAGTCGGGTTCAGCCGCAAGCGGTTTGAGGACATCCAGGACTGCAGGGTCTCCATAGCCCGGCTCATTGTTCCAACTGCCGCATCGGCCTGGGTCGCAAGACAGTGAATATAGGCTTGCAGGTCGTCTGCGTAGGACTGACCCAGGACAGATGCAGCCGCCAGAATGGACCCCATGACCCCGTGAAGGCAGCGCTGGCCTTAGACACAGGCAAAGCAGTCAGTTGCCTGGGGCACCAAAATCTAGGGGCGTCAGTATGTGTTTTAACAGTCTCATAAAAGATTTCTGATTACTTCAACAAATAAGTCTTTGTACTGTAATAATTTTTTTTTCTGGTAATTCTAATATTTTGGTAATTCTAAGTGCTTTTAGTTTTTACCATTACCAACAAATTTGGTTGGCCATACTAATGAAAAATCATAATAATAGTAAATAACTTTTGAGAGTAATGTTCTGGCTGGTTACTGAACCGTTCCTCATTGGGTTGTGACGTGGGGTGGTGTGGGGTCAGAGGGCACCAAATGTATGCTTTGCCTGAGGCGCCATTTGGGATAGGGTCGACCCTGCTTGAAGGGACACTATATAAATGCTTTGAATATTCATAATGTATCATGACCAGATTTCATCTATTTTGTTGAAGTTCCTGTGGTTGTACTAATAGTAGTAATACATGGCCACATCTATCATGCACCTTTGATCAAATCTAATCTTTCCACTTCAATAGCACTGTTATAATGGACAATGAATCAGTTGATGAGTTGCAAAACCCAATTAATTTCAGATTAGTTTATTACACTGTCTGACAACGTGGGTCTTGCAGAGCCACACAAAAACCGCACCTAAATAAACCAATTCTAGTTATCTCATAGCCTACCATAGAGAAAAATCAGATTCAAATCAAATAAACTGCCACGGTCTTGCCCATGAAAGTGAAGGCAGTCTGGAAAACGTCTGGACAAGACGGTCGTTCTTAGAAGACGTACATTTTCCAAAGACGTAAGAATGCCAAGGAATAACACAATCCAAATAAATGGTGAATAAAAACCAATCTTGGGAATTGCCACAAATCAAATTTTCTGGCACATCTAAATGGCCAATATTTTGGTAGTCATTCAGTGCACAGTGAAGCTGTGCAGTTGAAATATGCTAGTGATGTGATTACTGTGGAATATTGGTGATTGCTCTGGCCTAGGAACTTTCGAGTAGAATTTACTCAGTAATAATTACTTGAGACTAAATAAACAACAGTATAGAAAGTCGGTGTGTATTGAATTGTTTGAAGGCACTTGCATAAATTGATGATTGACACAGGGTTGCCACAAGGTTAATAAAACAAAAATCCATGAATTTTCCATGACTTGTAAGACTTACTGTAGAAGAAAAAGGACCTATTTTCTAATTGTTTCATCCACCTAATATTTATCGAAATTTAAAAATATGATTAGAAATATGTCTATAAATGATTTTTCTATTTTCTATGACTTTCATGACCTAGCTATTTTCAAATTCCATGCCCTTCCAGGACTTATTTTTGAAAACACCTGGTTTTCCAGGCCTTACATTTTTTAAGTCTAATTCCATGACTTTCCAGGTTTCCAGGATCTGTGGCAACCCTGTTAATACCATGTTTTTGCACAGTTTGACAACGCAAATTAACCAAGGTACAAAAGCAAAACATGGACCTGTTTATCACCCAGCTGCCACAAGCAGATTGGCCACATTACATTTATTTAACAGCAGTTCTTCAACCAACATGAATTATTATCTAATACTGATAACCACAGAACATAAAATACCTAAACTCAATATACATGTTATTACATGTATATACAACACATGCAAGTCACACATACGTGGTACATATCTGCCATATATAAACGGGCTATGTATAAACGAATTGATAAACTAGTCTTGGAGAAAGATTCTGTTCAACCAATTTCATGAACTGTCTATAAAATGAACCTGTTCACCAGATGGCAGGGCATGAAATGTCCTAATGTGTAAAATGACAATTGTAATTTCTGTACAATCGCGATGTACAGAACTTATTTAAAGTACCATGGTACAGAACACTGCTGTACCACAAACTTTAACTCTGTCATAGTTCTATGCTCCAAAAAGGAATAAAGTGATCGGTGAAACCACGGTTTAAAATCTGTCAGGTTTGGTTTTGATTTCGTCAAACAATCGCTTCTCAACCAGAGGAAGTAGCGAGTAGTCCAAAGGCAAGTTGTAGCTCACAAACACTTGTTTGTTACACTTCTTTGCTGCAATCAGAATGCACAAGTACCAGTAATTAGCTACTTTTAATCAATTATCATCAGTAATGATATCAGTAATATCAGTAATAATAATTAACAAATCAAAGACTACAGTAATAATACATAATTCATAAATCACTGCCTTTAGTAGTAATATGCTAGTACACTCTTTCGTTCTCAAACGCCTCGACCACTGTAACGGGGTCCTGAGCTTTCTTGAATTCTTCATCAACTTCTTCTCGTTCAGAATGCAACAGCCAGACTTCTGGCTGACCTGCCTCAGACCATATTCACACATATCCGACTACATGCAATGTGAACTCCACTGGTTTCCAGTTGCTGATCGGGTGCAATTCAAGATTGCTACGCTGGTTTGGAAGGCTATGACTGGCACTGCTACAGACTACATTGTCGAACTATGCCTTAAACTGGTCAGCGGGCGCTCCCGTCTGTCTCGTTCAATGACTTGATTGGGCCCTGCTTTCGAACCACCACCCATGCTTGTCGGGACTTCTCGGTTGCGGCGCTGTGGATTTGGAATGCTCTTCCGCCCTCTGTTCGTGACATTAATGCTGCATGTGACTATATGGTTTTCTCTAGACTCTTAAAGGCGCACTTATTCAGCTGTTTGATGGCCACATGTTGAGCGTGTCTGAGAGACTCTTACGTGGTGCTTTATGAATGTCTTGTTACATTACATTAATAAATCACTATCTATGGATAGTAAAAATAAATTACTATAATATATATATCACTAACTATCTTCCTGCATTTACACATTGCCTTCAAAGGTAAAACAAAGTTTATAAGCTTACAATGAAATTCAGATAAAGTTGTTATCTTTCAGATTCGCAATTAGTGCCACTTTGTTGGTAATCATGGTATGAGACTGGTTGACAATACTACTTTCAGAGTTGACATGCTGGAGTGTTATATGAAACCGGCAATTTGTCCTCCATGTAAACTCAGACGACAAGTACTTGCACAAGATTACCTTACCTTAGTCCTTCCCGTGCAGGACTGCACATCGGGCAACTTGCACAAGATGAATCACTAAAAATATTTTATGTTCAAATGCTTCGTGTGGTAGTGTTGCAAAGGATTGGCATGAAAACAAATTGATATCTTTCTTGTGATTACGGTATACTCACAGAGTTTCTGAGCAACACTATGAGAAACAGTATCGGAGGACGACCCAAGTATAGTTGTAGAAAGAGGCATTCTGTCCTGCGAGTAAACAAAACCATTAACACAAATGTCAATTAATAACACCCTGGCTTGGAGACAAATAAAAATTACATCAACAAGCAGAAAGCTCTTAAAAGATTAAAATATGGCCAATACATACAATATTATTATTGCTGCGAGTATTATTACTAAGACTGAAAGCAGCAAACGGATGGATGTCAGCAGGCACCTGGAAGCCCTGGTGCTTTTAAGTATGAAGAGCCAGCAGCTGACATTGTATGGTACCAGCATGCAGCTGTTGTCATCTCTGCCCGTGCTAAAACTGAGCTAAGGCTCAAATTAACATCGACTCACAAGTACCAAGCTTAGCTAGCTGAACATTGCAAGAGGGAGATGCAATTACCATAATTTATTATACTTCTGAATGTAGTAGGTCTGGTCCCTTCATCAGTTATGGGTGTATTAATTTTGCAGCACCGGCAAGTTCACCTTTGCTTGGAACAGCAATGCCTTTACTGACACAAATGTATCTGAGTATTGCATGTAGGTACATGTAAATCGTTTTGCCATTGCTAATAAATACATATATTAATGTTCCCACCTGAAATTTGCATGTCCAAAGTGCGACATGGAAGAATTAATTTGATCCAATGACAGAGTGGCAGGGAGTCAAGTACCAGGACACTATTTTACTAAATTTTGACACCTCAACTTGTGAATAACCATCTGTATACAATACATGCAGTTCATACTAGTATACAACTATTTCATAGTTTACATTTAAGTATTTACCTTATAATGGAGTGACAGCTAGTTGAGTACCTGCTCAGAATTGGTTCCAGTACCTGGACTTTGACTAAATTTTGACATCCCCACACATGTGACTGGGTGTTCAATTTACAGTATTATATATCATCACAGGTGATAACATATAAAGGACATCAGTGAATGCACCAGCAATTTGTTGTTCCATATTAATTTACAAGTTCATGAAATATCAGGGTGCCTATTACACAAGTTTACGAATCACTGCTAATCTTCATCTGCCATCTTTCAAATAACTGAAATTTTCCACAACATGGTGTTTGTGCAACACGTTTATGAGAAAGTGCTCTAACTGCTACAGCTCTTCTATGATATAATTCCAAGAGTATGTAGTATTATTATTTACATATTAGTATTTTATTTTCACAGCCCTTGCAGCCTGGACCATTACAGGCTGGCTTAACAGTGTGGATATACCTCATGGAACACTAGATATTATTAGACCTTTCCAAGGCTAATCAATGGAGAAATGGAAAGCTGGTAGTCACAGATGCAGCAGTTGATCAAATTTTTAGATATCTTCAATTCATGAAATTTTTTGACTTACATATTTCGTTGGAATGGCCATAGCAAGACTGGAAAAATCACAATGGGTGCTGCCAATCCACACCATGTAGCTGTCTTTCATACTGATTATGTGGAAATGCACAACATTTTCATTCAGGTTGTCTTGGAAGTGATGCACTCTAATATGGCCGTCTTCACTCATTTTGTATCCGTCTGTTCAACACTGAGAAAGACAAATATTAAACACAGAATATAACTGGGAAATACTAACTCACAACCAAAATGACGGCAAAAATCAAATAACTTAACCACAAACGCAGTCAGTTTATTCAAGTGCACAAGAATTAACGACTTGAGGTTTATGATGGACTTACTCTATCGTGGGTTAACAATGCTCACCATTCAAACTTATGAGAAATGCATCTACCTGGTGAATTTCAGCTCTAGACTTTTAAGGTTTAAAAGAAATCATTTAGTTCCATCATTAAGAACAAGATATGAATATAAATAATAGGTAAAAATGTTAAAGCTGCAAACAGCATGCCCTTCCAGAAACTATGAAGCTAATGCAAGCCCTCCCAGAGTTTCCCATTTGAAAATAGTAGGCGGTTTGAAAATCGACCTTGGAAGCCTGTGTGGAGCATTTGTGTATCATATTCGTATAGCCGCATATAGTACTAATCCAGTATAGTAGGCCTATCTCAATTCAGTTCCGTTATCCGTCCCTCATTATAGTTCTACTAAGTTTTAGCGTGCTACTTGCAAAAATTTCAGCAGTTGTTAGGTCATGGAATGCATTCACCGCTGCCGCAAGTAAGTAATGTAAATAAGGTAAATAAAGTAATGGTCTGGCTCCAGGTTTGTCTAGGAGTCTAAATCATTGAGTGACGGCCAACAGTGCAACGCCATCGGCTAGGCGAACAATTTACTGCTCACGCTGACCTTTGCTAGGTGAGCAATCAAGGAAAGCGATCAATCGCTCACCTCAAAATAGGAAGCTCCGAGTGCTCCTCCGACAATTTAGGTGCTATGGTTGCCTCTCAGGTATTTTAATATACATGGTTCCTAATTTTGAAGGACTACAACAATCCAACAATAGGACAAATACTTTAACTCTCCGACTTACACTGGTACTTGTCTACTGACCTTAAAGAATGGAAGGGGCCAAGTTTGCCCAGAACACAATGACATTAATTTCTCAGCTACTTATCCAACCGGGCTTGATGTTGCTTCACTTCATAGTGCTTGCCAGCATTGTAATTGTAATCTGACATTTATAAGCGCCACTTCAAGAGTAAACTCATCAGTGGTGCTCCAGACCCGAACCAGTGAAATCACCCACATGATACAGACTTCAGGTGCTTACAAAACTGCAGAAGGGACACACTGAGGAGGAATTCGAGCCGCAGCTCTCGAGAAAGGCAATTACAGCTGGTGGGACCACCATAAGCAATGCTGGTGGGCTGAGTTGTAGTAGTACGCATGCGAGAGGCAGTTATGAGTCCATGTGCAGCCGGCCTAAAGGTGCCACAACCATGGACCAAAGAGATCGAAATGCAGAAGTCCCTAAGGTATGATAGATCTTAAACTGAATGTGCTGCTGGATGGGGACCCAGTGCAAAGTAGGGCAAGCTTCTAGTATCGGGGGTTGAAGGATATAGTGCGTAAGATTACTGGCGTCGTGAATGTCGGTTAGGGTCAGGTTAGCCGTCGTGAGGGTCGGTTAGGGTCAGGGTTAGGGTTAGTGTCGTCATTAGAAAACCTGGTACCGTCCCGCGTCCGCGCAGCATGTCCAAAGATACTGTATAATCCTTCAGCCCACGATGCTATAAGTTTGCCCAAAGTAGCCCGTATTAAGGAAGCTACATGGTCACACCTTGGGACACCACAATAAGACAGGCAGCGACATTAAGAACAGACTGAAGCTTCGAAATATTAGCTAGTGAAAGTCCAGCGAAGACAGCAGTACAATGAGTACATGTAATGTTTACTCGCAGTCATGACTTGTCACCATATATCCAGCTGCAGCTGACGGACTTTGTTAAATGAACCCGTGTTGAGCAAATGTGCACATTATGGTACACGATAACATGTAAACAATTCAGCTGTTTACAAATAGAACAAAATCTAATTTAAAATCGCTTAAACAAACTATATTATTATTTACAAACCTCCGAAATTTATAAAGTAGATTTCACGTGGAAATTTCACAGATTACATATTTAGCAAGGATTTCACATTTGATGACGTAAGTAATGATGCCTCGGTAACGAAACGAAACTTGATATAGATCAAGCAAAGATGTTTAGAGTCTACGACTCTAAGATCTTTGGATCAAGTGTATATATTGGTCCTTGGTGCATTGTAAGCACCAAACTTCTAAAGAGCCACTCAAAGGCCAAGCGCAGGGCACCAGCTTATTCACGAACGCTGCGTCGACTCAGAGGGGTTGTCCAAAGGGTAGTTAGAATATTAATGAGGTCCAAGCCCGGTTGCAAAGGTTGCGTGAGCGCCAATGTGTAAGTGCAAAGTGTTACAACCTTGAGTGCCATATAAAAGTAAATACGGAAAACCAGGTTAATCGTCTGCGCTTAATCAAACAATGTCTATAAAATTATTGTCTTTAGCGTATTGTCTTGAGCGCCTCTGAGTAGTTTCCTTGAAGGGGCGCTATAGGGCCTACAAATGTTCGATATGAATGAATGAATTTTCAGTATCAAGCCAACGCATAAAATATTATTGTCCATTTACGATTGTAGGATTTCTTCAACGCCAAAGTGCCAAACGTGGGAATCAGCTCTTTACCAGATGTTCAGTCAAAAGTAAAATTGGCGAGGCATATAACTATGGTGATATTCGACATTTATAGGCCTGATTTAAAAAAGGTCAGAGATGTCAACGTATGTACATACGTACAATCATGTTGTTCCTGATACTGGCACATAAAGCTTACTTGCAGTTTACGCATGTGCGATTGTCAAATGCAAAATAAAGGATAGTTGGCCTAGTTAATATATTAAAAATCAGTGCTTTTTTTCTAGACAAAAAGAACTCAACAAATTTAGAACAATTATAGAGCATATTTTATGGTGATATTTCTATTTCATATAATATCAATATCAATAAACACTGAAAGCACTTAAAATAAATTAAAGTAGCTAAATAATTTCTTATTACAATTTTCAATTAACTAAATTTTTTAATAGCTCAAAAAAGGTCCAGGAACGCCGCTGCGGACCGTTCCGGATGAAAAAGCACCGATTATTTATAATACTCGAAGAAGTATCGGAAGAACCAATATTATTGTGCCAAGAAGTGAAACTCTGAAAACTGTTATAGAGCGCGGTTACTTTTTCACGGCATGTAGCTTTTTTCGCACGGGAAGCCATCCGTGAATGTTTTCAAAGACGACGTGTAATGGTTCAATTCGTTTGATTTCTGTCACAAATAAAATCGAATTTTATTAATCGATCAATTGACTGAGGTGCGAATGAAAGACGACGACGACCGTTGGAGAAACTTATTTGCAGTAAAGATGCGTGACATTGAACTTTGTTTGGCGTTGTTTCTCGTGGTCGCTGCAGGATTCAGTGGAGCGAAGAAGCAAAACAAGGAACTTCAGATCATAACAGAGGTGGCATTTATATTGTCGATTTAAATACTTTTATACTCATTCATTCATTCATTCAGAGCATTTATATAGCGCCTCTTCGAGAAGCTACTCAGAAGCGCTCCCGGCCCAGCCACGACTAAAGAAAAAGACTTGAGGGACTTGTAGAAGCCTGCCGGTTGGCTCACAAGTAAAGAGCGGAGCTTAAGCGGGAGGTCATTCCAGGTGGAAGGTCCCACAACCGAAAAAGCACGGCCCTGCTTAATAGCCAAGCGTGCCCGTGGAACTAGGAGCTCACCCCTCATCGTAGAACGAAGTGCCCGACGCGCTGCAACGTCGGAGACTGGGCGGCAAAGATCACGCAAGTAAGATGGAGCACAGCCCAGAACGCAGCGAGAAACTACAGCAGCAGTGCGGTATGAGATCCGCTGAGAGATAGGCAGCCAGTGCAACACATCACGTATGTATGCAGAGACAGGAGAGAACTTAGGTAGTCGTCCAATGAGAGCGAGCAGCAGAGCGTAGAACTCGATCTAGTCGCCCCAGAACCCCAAGAGGAAGGCCAGCAAGTAGGGAGCAACAGTTGTCAATTTGACTGGTAACAAAGGCTTGAACAAGGACCACGACCGCATCATGAGAGAGAGAGCGAGAGACCACTCGAAGCTGATGAAGCTGATAATAACAACTTCGTGCAACCAGGTTCACACGTTGAGACAAAGTAAGCTCAGAGTCAAGAGTAAGCTCCAGATCACGAACTGTGACGGAAAAGGTTTATATGTGAGGAAAGAGCAAGGTAAGTTAGGAAAAGTCGATACCCTGAAGTTGCCTACAGCCACCCAGCCAAATAAGTTGTGTTTTAGAGGGATTTAAGAGTGGCCGATTGGAGGCCATCCAAGAAGAGAGGACATCCATAGTCAGACACATCTGGCTTACAGTAGCCACCGCATCCGCCGAATGGGTGTGGATGTAGACTTGCACATCATCGGCAAATAGTTGGTGCAGAAGCCTCTGAGATGCCAGCAAGGGGTAGACATCAGTGCTCAGTATAAAGAAGGTATAGCAGTGGGCCCAGGACAGAACCATGGGGCACCCCAAAAAGAGCAGGGACCCAAAGAGACCTGGACGAACCAAGGACTACACAGTTTGAGCGGTCAGTTAAGAAAGATGTAAACCAATCCAGAGGCTGGTCCACGTCCACTAAGCCAAAGGAAGTAGAGAGGCGCTGTAAGAGAATGGAGTGGTCCACAGAGTCAAAGGCAGAGCTTACGTCAAAGAGAGCAAGAAGAGTAACCTGACCACGGTCAATTGCGCTATAGAAGTCTGATAAAAGTCGAAGCAGTACATGCCAGTAGCAGAAAATAGAGGAGAAATATTTTCTCTGTGTTCGGTTGAATTGTATTACTATATTATAGGCACTATAATAGCTAAACAAATTGTATGTTATGCCTGCTTCCATTTCTGCTCATCGTCATGGTGAACTTTATGTATTTTTCAGTGTAAAACAGAATAATGTTAATATTGTAAATTGCATTGTTATCATTTCCATGTTCTTATCTTCTGCAATGCATCATCAGCATTATCACCATCATTGTACAGTACTTTTTTTATTTTAGTTTAAACCAGAGGAATGCAGCGCATATGCCGAAGCAGGAGACCAGGTTGAAGTTCATTACACGGTGAATATTTGTTCATATTCCCAACTTTGACTTCGTATCAGGCTTAGTATATAGTGAGATAAGTAGGTAACAGCGATTTGTTTATGCTACAGTTAACGGAAGTCTTCAGGGTAGTATGAATGATCCATAGCATAGTGCTCAGTCTTTGTGAGTCACGAACCATCCAGTCAAGCAAACACCAAATATTCTTAGATGCACAAATCATATGGTGTTATGAATCTTATGAATGTTGTGAAGCTGACACTTGGAAAGGAGTATTTGTGTTGCAGTCCTTTGTACTGCTGTTGTCATTCTTCATATTAATTGGATAGGGAACCCACTGGCTGGGGTGTACATCTGCAAATTCTGCCTTCAGAAACTTTTTCCTGCTTACTACCTACAGGTGAACTAGTTTAACAATTATTTAGGCTGGCTAGTAGTACCTTAGAAGTTACTGTATAAATGTCCTTGTACATTCATATATAAATTCAGTAGCATAGTTAGTAGTTACGCTACTGAATTTCTTAAAATTATGCCAAAGCGAATGTTAATGGATTGATCCATTGATCAAATCATAACTGAAAGAGCCTTCCAGTTACTCAGTGTTAATGCAGTTTGTACAATATTTTGTGTTGGTCCAAGTCGTCATGGCAATGTTCTTTAAATAACTTATTGCTCTTGCAGGGCTACTTAGATTCTGGTGCTGTCTTTGACTCTTCACGACAGCAGAATCGTGGACCGTTACCCTTTGTCTTGGGTCAAAGCCAAGTCATTAGTGGTTAGTTTAATAATAATTTCTATTGGTTGTGGGATGCGGTGGTTCTGTGCCTTGTAGCCAGAGGGTCGTAGGTTCGAATCTACCTCAAGCCACTGGTGTAGTGACCCTGGACAAGTTGCTCACCCGTAATTGTCTGTGAGGAAGACAACGGGAAACTACCTTATTCATCTCATCCCTGGGTGGCATAAAGGTCATTGGACCTGCCGTCGGGTTGAAAACTCGTCATCATCAATGAATCTGGGAGTTGGGCAGAGTTTGACTGTGACCAAATACATCCATGGGCGGTGGGGGGGGCAGGTAGTCAAGGTTATCTGCAGAATAAACAGAGGGGGAATGTCTGACTAATCAGCAGCTGCAGACCAACAGCTGTGTAGACAACCTTGATTTATTGAAATATTTTAAGAGAAAATGTACTGAGTGGCATATTCAGGCCTAGCGGATCCTGGGTTTACACTTGACATGAGTGTCCTTAAAAAGTACAGAAATATGCAATGCTCTCTGCTGTGCAAGAATCTAACTACTTACTGCTGACTATGTTATAGATGATTTGATGGCAGTAAATTCAGGTCTTTAGAAAGATTAACTTCTGGTCATGCGCAATGGGTTTTTTAACCTGGATAGCTGTGCAGCCAGTACATGTATGTACTTTGCATATGTATATATGCGTTTGCAGGCAGTTCATTAAAGCACATACTTACTATTACTTAGATGACATGACTTTTAAAATATAAGACATGGTTTTAAATATTTCCATCTATAGTACATTTGCATGTTTTGCAGGCTGGGAGCAGGGCATAAAAGGAATGTGTGTTGGGTAGGTATTATATCTTTAGTCATTTTTAAATCTGGAGAAAATGTGATACATAGTTTTCAGTGCTTTTGTGTGGTACTTTAAAGGTTACTTAATAAATGCATGCAATATTTATTTTAAACTGTTAACTGCACATTACTGCCTTATGGTAGGAGTCTTTGCTGTGTATGGGCATGCCTGGTTACAACGCACTGACTGTGCTAGCACTTCAAAGTAGCCATCAATAATTGGTACCTTGTGCTATATGATAATGGCACTATAAAAGTATTTGGATTAGTTGGATTGAGACTCACCTACACTGCTTTTACCAAACTGGATGTCCCCTTTGTACACACATTGACAACTCATTGCCTGTTGTAGGGCCATCTATTTTGACAGATCTAGATCTGTCTGCATATCCTGATGCCATGGAATGACGGACTGGGTTAGGACTGGGTACTTCTGAGGATGCGTACTGACGGAGTGCTATATGTACTGATAAATGTTTTGACAATGCATTACATAAACAAGCAAAACATAAGATGTATATGTGCTGTTATTGCTCGTATATTGTAGTGATTAGTGTTGAAAGCCATGATAATGAAACAGATTGAAGTTGCATGTAAATGTAGATAATAAATAATTTATTTCAGTGAAAAACGGAAGCTAATTATTCCACCTCATTTGGCTTATGGTGCAGAAGGTCATCCACCAACCATTCCAGGTCGGTTGTGTGTTTTCTTAATATATTTGGTATACAGTTTTGCTGATAAATTTCGGCATATCTTGAAGCACCTATGTTTACTGGTACTGCTCTGCAATTTCATCCTTGCAGGCTTACCAACTTGCTCCAGCTCCAGTCTGTTCTCAACTGCTGTCCAAACTGAGATCCGTATGCCAGAATTTTATCAGATTTCAGAATGTGAGAGACAGCTGGCTGCCAGCACTGGCTGCCTGTTGTGGTGCAAAAAACAATCAATTTTGCTGGGACTTGTCTGTGTAACCTAGCATACACGAGGGAGCTTTGTATTTGTATTACGGACTGATGGTCATTGCAGGGCTATGCAGATGCTGTCATTCCAAACATCAGCTGACACCCAATGTGCTTACTCCTATTTGACTATCCTCTTAACCTTGACTATCCTCTTAACCTTGACTATCCTCTTAAACCTTTTCATCCCATGCGTAAACACGGTATGCGGACGTTTCGTCAACGGACGATTCGTCAACGGACTGTTCGTCAAGGACTGTTCGTCAAAAAGGAATCGATTATTAATTCTTGTTGACCAATAAAAGGATTGCTAGTCCATGCAGGTGCGCAAAATACATACAATTGATGATAATAACTCTTCCTTAAATACATGTAGAAGTCGGATTAATGAAAATAATTTTTGCTAGTTAAGCAAAGAATTAGTTTAATCAATCCAACTTCGATTTCAGCACAGAATTTTTTCATCAATCCAATTCCTATTTGAGCAAAGACTTTCTTTTATGAATTCTACTTCCATTTAAGCAAAGAATTAGTTTCATCAATCCAACTTCTATTTAAGCAAAGAATTATTTTCATTAATCCAACTTCCAGTTTAAATTGAGAGCGCGTGATATGTGCAAGAAAATGGACTTACATAATATCCACCCATGCGAGGACATAATCCCCACCGGCTAGGATATAATTATATAATATCTTTTGATTTCACTGCACTGGAAAAAGTTTATTATTTCCTCTGGACGAACTGTCCGTTGACGAATCGTCCGTTGACGAAACGTCCGTTGACGAATCGTCCGTTGACGAAACGTCCGTTGACGAAACGTCCGTTGACGAAACGTCCACTTGACGAACGGTCCTTGACGTACAGTCCGTTGACGAATCGTCCTTTGACGAAACGTCCCCAAACCGTAAACACACATTTTAATTAACTTGAGCTTTTTAATTTGTTTTTTAAGCTGAAGCAACACTAACATTCGAAACGGAGCTTGTATCGCTGAAGAAAAAGCCAATTGAAGAAGTAATCTTCAAGACTTTAAGATTCCTCGCTATTCCAGTGGCCGTCATCTGGGTGGTTTATTACTTATATGGTAAATTCCAGAAGTTGCCAACGAAGAAAGAGCTGAAAGAAGAGAAGCGTCGTGGCAAAAAGAAAACTAACTAAAAGTTACATTTTTTAAAATTTTTTAACAAGATTTAGAATGTTTCAGGTATAATTTTTTCTTAGTGACTGTTACTATAAAGCAACACATGATGACCAAACTGTAGTTGCTGTCTTTAAAAGTAACTACAGATGGTCTGAGCTAGCTAGAAAGCAAAGGTATGTCAAGGTGTAGTAGAGTACATTTTTGACCGCATGTAGTGTGCAGAGATCGCAGTTGTTTAGTTCCTTTAACATTTAATTTATTTAAACGTTTCAGATTATGTATTCAATAACCTGTTAGTATCTAAGACAATGAACAAAGCGAGATTTTAAGCAGTTCTTACTCGGTGTGCATTGTTATGCTTAAAGAACAATTTACAAATGTACTGCCTGCTCAGGTTGGGTTTTGAAATTGATAGAGCTTACTTCCAGATCATACAGCTTAACCACGACAAGGCAGAAAGTAAACCTGTATCTGAATATTGTTGCTGTTTTTCTCTAGAATTGCTTGTTTTGGTCAAACATTTATGTAGCAACTCTGAGCTTCTTAGAGTATCAAATTGGACGAAGATTATGATACAGGCATAAAAAGGTTTGTTATTGTCGGAGTTAAGCTGGAATTCTCAGAATTTGGGATCAGACATGATTATGAGAGGCTCGAAAGGTTCAGTTTTTGTCAGAGTATATAAACGTAGTTTTCAGTCTTTGTGTGATGATGTGGCTAAAACACGGAATGCTGTTGTAATTCAGCGTGAGTTAGTGCCTTCTCTGAAACCTCACTGTACAGACTTTGAACAAATACATGTACTGGGCTCTTGGTGCTTAAAGTGCTTGGCACATTTGATCGATACTTTGTTATTAGACAGTGGCACTATACGAATTCAAAACAATTTCATACACTTGCAATCTGATTTGTTGCAAGTAATATGAAGCAGTTCTTTTGGAGCCTGTTAATGTTTCAAATCTTTAGATACGATACGATAGATGTGATTAGCAATTTGAAAACAGCACTGCTAGAGTTGCTTTTGTCCAGTTTCTTTTGTGGTGACTGTAATTTGAAGATGTGTAATTTGAAGATGTGCCTACTCAGCGCTTCTGAGTAGGCATCCTTGAAGGGGCGCTATATAAATTTTCTGAAATAAATAAATAAATGTGTAAGAACAACTTCAGCTAAGGCTGAACAGTAGACTGCCATACTGAATAGCAATTTTTGGTGGTTGGTTCTTTTTTTTAATGTTTTGAATTTTAAAATGCATGTAGCTTGTCTTACAACATGTAGTGTATGCTTAAGCATTAAATGCCTGCTTAATAATTACTGCAAGGAGATGCTGTGCTGCTTTTGACATTAGAAGATACGGTAATAGTGTTGGTACTGGTAGCTTGGGTACTGCGTTAATATGTATGTACTATGTCATGCTACTATGCTAGTTAAGAAAGTAAATGCTAAGCCATCAAATACCAGGGATGTAGTAGTACTTATACTTTAGTACTCGTTACCATTTTCAGATGCTTGTACTTAGAACCCAAGTTACTACTGGTCTGTGAGTAAATGTAATTTTTTAATACTGTAACGTTTTAATTTAATTCAGTATCGAGTTGATTTCTGTTTAAAGTTTGCATATGCATGGTCTGATGGAAACCAATGTCATTTATACATTCTATCATTATCAATTTTCCTGGAGTATAAAAAATTTGCTTACACTGTAATTTGTTTTGAGAATACAGTTCAAATAATGCTTGTGTTTACATGTATATTGTATGTACTTCTCATTTTATGTGTCAATGGCATTAAAGTACTTGTACTTGCTCCTCGAGTACTTGAACATCACATTACTCAGTTAAAATGGTACACGGATGGTTTAAGCAGCCTCATTGTCTCTGTGCATAAACTCTTTGGAATTTGGTCTGTTATTAGTTAATGACAACACTGCCGACTTTTTCCAAGGCAATGGAACCCGACTACGGTACTTCTGGAATCTTGAGACATTGCGTTAATTTGTTGTTCCTATCGAAATGGGATTCAAACTACTGTACGTCTGAAACCGGGTGACTGGTTTCTTTGTACTAAAAACAGTCAATGCAGCTAGTCTCCGGAGTCCGTCGCTACGGATTTGCCAACTGACTTAACGAGTTAGCGACTGAAGTCCAAACCAACGTATTTTCAGCTGGACATTTACCATGACAGACACTTCTCCATAAAAACGATTGCCTGGTATTACGTAACAGACACCACTCAGGCACAAATGGTAATCTGACATCGACTGATGCTTAGACAGCTAGTCTGTTGCACTGTGACTAAAACCTTAATAAGCAAGTGTTGCTTCTGTCCTGCTACTGATGTCCTTGTCAAATTGTAATATCGAAGAACACAATAAGCAAAGTATTAAGTGAATGAAGTCATTAACAGTTTGTGGCTTAGCGACTGGTTTCGACTGGAGGGCTTAGTGGTAGCCGTTTATATGAGGATTAAATGTAGCCTCCAGTTTCCACAACGTTGTGTTGAGAGTTTATTGAAACTTTACATATAGTCAGCAGTTTGAAGCAATAAAAAACTACCTTTATCTGAATAACTATAACCAAATGCTTTTATTCTGGTGCAAATTACTTTGCACGTCATACATTTCACAGCAGATCCCACTGCCTATGGTGAAAAGTAGTCGAACACAGACATGTTTGGGAAAAAAATGATTACCGATCGGTACCAACGTTTAATCTTATCTACCAACACAGTCAGAACACAAAATGTATAGTGAGCTTAAGATTAGCAACTGTTGTTAGGCCCAAGTTATTGCCAGATGAAGAAACTGGTTGCAACGCTCTTGAAATTCACTCACGAGACTTATATAGCGCTCCTTCAAAAAACCTACTCAGCCTAGCCACGGCTAAAGAAAAAACACTTGAGTGATTTATAAAGCTCCCAACACTAATTGTAGCTACAAATTACTTCAGGGCCACTAGTATAAAAATATGCGAACGTGTAATTATAGAAAACACAAGCATAACTTATCTATATCTATACAAACTGTCCCAACATCAAAACGTCAAAGCAATCGATTTGTCATGAGAATAATGCAACGAGATAACTACAATTAGCACCACTTGATGAAGACTCTGGACATACATATTGTATTTGTAAATTTAAGAGAAACAAAACAGAGGCACTTGATGGCTAATGTGCAGTGTGCTTACAAGATCAAATGACTAATACACAAATCACTACACGAGATACTAAGCAAAATAATGCCAAAGCAATGATTCGGTACCAGAAAGCTGTTCCTTACATCTAATCCAAAATTATACCTCTTGATCCACTGCAAGGCCATGACTGAACAGCTTTGGGAGGTTCGTAAAAGACACTACATGGGTATCCAACTAAACAACAACAAAACCCAAGTTAAAAGCTCAAGCAGAAACTCGTAAACCAGAATGTGCTAAAACGTTTCACGGCACCTCATCAAAGTAATTACGAATAACCTTCTGAATGGGCCGGCGACAAACAGGGCATGGTTTCCTACGACGCTTCAGGTGAATTGCGCATCTGTAGCAACACGACTGGTGCCCTGTGGTACCGTGAACGATGGTTGCCTCTTTTGGCTGCGACAGACAAATGATGCACAAACCAGATGGCACATGGCATGAAGAAGTGACGGAGGGCAGTGGTGGCAATGGCAAGTTTTGCATTTCACCAGCTGGTGTTGAATTGCAAACGCTCAAGCAGTCTCTCGGAGATTTATCCAAGCTAGCAAGTGAAACATCTGAGGATGATGGCGTAACAGAGTTTATCTGAGATAGAGAAAGAGCATTCAGCGGAACTGAGCCAAATCCAGAGTCCTGGCTGGATAGTAGCTCTTGACGAACGATGCCGTTATCATCTGTACTCTGGAGTGCTACAGAACATCCTTCAACAGAAACCTCGCTGCGATTCAGTTCTGTATCGATGTGTTCTTTACACAGACTGTCACTGGCTTTCGAGGAACTGGGGACTTTGAGCTTATCATTGTCTTCGGAGTGTGCAGGCAGGCAATTGTCTCCTTCAGCCACGTGCAGTGCTAAAGAATCCTTGTTTTCGAGTGATTCACTGTGTTCTTGTTGTGTCCTTGGAGATGATTTTGGCAACCAGTCCGGACGCAAGGTCCAGCAGCTCTCGCAGAATCGATGAAGTGCACCATTCATGTGTTGGCACGTCAGACAAAACCACTTATCCTAAAATACCAAACAAAGCACCTGTAAAACTAATTTACATTAACAACTTAATCCAAGGCCAGATTTTCAGATCCTTAATTTCACTCTGGTGCTAAACACCTTTCCATCTTCACTTCAGTCATGCAAGCGATAATGAAACTTAACCACTGTCTGATAGGCTGATCTAATGGATGGCATTGATTACAGGTGACATTTTACTGTTTCCTTGATACACTTAACTGCTTTCTGGAAGCGCTTTAGATATTAACTAGTTTACAATTTCTGCTTACTCCATGCAACAAATCATCATCGGAAGAGTCGTCATCGATGTTGCTCCACTCACAGTCGGCAAAAAACTCCAGGTCAGATTCCTCGCAGATCACAATGACATCCTGCAATAATTAAAAACCAAATCTATATTTGAAAATCTCAGCAGAAAAATGACATCAATACAATAGATGTGTAGCCAAGCATATTGCTAACTTATGCACTGTTTGTTCTTAAAGAACGAAAACAACTTAGGGTAGCACATATGCAGCGATTCTGTGAGGTACTAAAAAGGCACTATATGATGATATGATGTACATAAACGCTAGATACATTTCAGAATAAGTACTAAGTAAAATATGGTTTAGCACAATATCTATGTGTAGCCAAGTATTGCTTAGCAATATAAAGTAAATCCACTCTTGCTTTCTGTAAGTGATGCTAGAAATATATCAACAGTTTAGCTCCGCACAGATGACTTATAAACAAATTAAACAATGCTATATTCATCCAATTGTTTCATAGACGTTTTCACCAACAACAATCACTTTAAATGGTTAAGAAAGTTGCCTTCCTCACCTCTTGAGATGAAAGAATATTATCCATGTCGCTGTCTGTCTCAGAATAGCGTTCTGGTACGACTTCATATTCATCTGCATAGACATCAACTGAATACTGATCACTGTTGGCATCCTCCTCAAGAAACCACAGATCATCAGACGAGTCCTTAACAATCTCCGTAACTTTACTCTGTAAATACATGAATCCCTTATACAATAATACGACTGCATTTGATATCACCCTTCTTCCAAAGGTGGCCCGAAGCACAGAAATGCACAGGCCTCGCAGCGCAGATGCAATTATATTGCAGAGCAATTGTGTGTGAAGGACTTGCTCATGGTCCCTACACAGTAACCATCCCGGAAAAGAGGATTGAACCCATACTCTTCGCGTTACAGGTCAACCACTCTAACCATGTCTTCAAATTTAATCTGCAGATGCACATAATGATCTATCAGTTTAGTGTACCATTATTACTTGGTAAATGTCTGTAATAAAAGTGAAAACATGAGTTTCTGTGTTGCCAGTGGTACGATTTGGCAGTCAAGCAATGTTGACAACACTAGGAAATAATACTCTCCTATGTAAAAATGTAGGCTTGAATTAGAGTTTAGAATAAGAGATGAGATGATCAAATACCTGAACACTGTAAATGCTTTCTCTGTCTGATGAATCTTTTCCATCTGTTGCACGATAGACATAAACCAGGCAACCATTGCTTTCCGTGCAGAGATCAGAAGAGGAATTGTTGCCACCAGTATCTGAAAATTTACTTTTCTTTTTATAAAACATGATTACTATTTTAACTCCAATTATTATTTCTCTATTTATATTTTCACTAATTAGTGACAAGGCATATATTGATGGTGCAAAGCAAATGACTGTAAATGACTGGTTCGAGGTCCTTTGACAGTAACTGAGCAACCGTCTAAATGCAAGCCCAAACACAACCGTTGCATCGCAAATGCTCAAAAACTCATCACCTTAACATAAGACGGTCTACAATCTTGCACTTATTCAAACCATGCAAACAGAAGAAAAATATTTCACAAAGTTTCTGCAAAATCTAACAAAAGGGAAATTTTAAGTTGCTCAATTGCTGAATAATTTTTATTTAATTCCGATCCACTCACAGATAAATAAACTCAACGGCCTCAGCAATCATTCTTCAGCATAGCATTAAAAATCTACATCAACTGAATTAGTCTAGGCGCAAAAAATGGAAAATCTCGTGTAAGAAGCAAATCATGTTCATTTTTGGCAACACACTTTTTTACACTAATTCGACCCTGCTGATTACGAAAATAGCTGTTGCCAAGCTGGATTTTTGACCTGAAGGTCATTTCAAGGTCATAAAAAATAAAATCTAGCAAAATTCAGAGATAAATGGCCAGATCTCAGCCAATAATGGTTGAATTCGACTAATTCTTTCTTGATTTTTCTCGACTTAATAAGGACAACCTGTGGTAAGAAACAAGGTTACTAAATGAAAGACGATCTAAGGTTATTTCAAGGTCAAAAATGGCAATTTCAGGTCAAAATCTGGGGAAATAGCCATAACTCAATCAAATATTGCTCTATTTGGGTGATTCTTTCATCTTTTTGCTCGGGCCGATAAGGGCTACATTTGCATAGTTCCTAAAAAGGCTAACATGACCCAAGGTCAATTCAAGGTCAAAATTAAGGCGAAAAGGCCATAACTCAGTCAAATATTGTTCTATTTTGGCGATTCTTTCATCTTTTTGCTCCGGACGATAAGGGCTACATTTGCATAGTACTTAAAGGCTAACATGATCCAAGGTCAATTCAAGGTCAAAATCAATTGGAAAAGGTCATAACTCAGTCAAATATTGTTCTATTTGGGTGATTCTTTCATCTCTTTGCTCAGGACGATAAGGGCTACATTTGCATAGTTCTTAAAGGCTAACATGACCCAAGGTCAATTGAAGGTCAAAATCAAGGGAAAAGGCCATTACTCAGCCAAATATTGTTCTATTTGGGCGATTCTTTTACCTGTTTGCTCAGACCGATAAAATTAATGATTCCGCACGAGGCCCAGGATAGGCGATATAATAGCTCAGCTATCATAATGATGCACTTTTAATTATGCAAAATATGTAATGTTAGGAGCAACATTAACATTATTTTTTAAAATTGTAAAGTACAATGAATAAAACTGATAAATGATAATTATTGATCACTACATGTCTCTGCAGGCACCATGAGCTTGGCACCCACACAGAGAACAACACCTTAAGTCTGATTTCCTACACTGGCACACACGAGGCTTGCATAGGCTTAGTTCTTTTTTGCAGTTGCAAGAAACAATGTCCAAGCATTCTTTGGGGACGCATACTATTGTCATTAGTACTGGTATCGACTTAGACAAATCACAGGCGTCCTTCTGCAAACCATACGTTGCTGTATCTAGAAGATCAGGCGTGCTGCTACCCGCCTGTTCCCACACTGTCGCTTGATAGTGGGATCGCTTGATACGTTGCTGCAGTGCATCACTTGTCGGTGGAAGACATTCAGGTTGGCTGGTTTTTGAGAAGAGCAGTCTTCGGGCATCGTCAACAGAATCAGCATTAACTTTGTAGACATGGCAGAAGGACCTTTCTGCATCATTGCTAATTTCTTGAGTAAGTGGACCTCTTGCTAGATTTCGTAAGAGGTTTGTGCTTTCAATAAAGGTATTCCACATTGATCGCTTAGTCTGACCACGAATGTACGACGTCGTGTCACACCCAGAAATTGCGTGAAATGCCAATAGTGATGACAGAACTTCAGGTAGCAATTTGCAATGGATGTCGTGAATTGGTATGAATCTCCGCTTCTTGGATGTTCCGGCCATCATCCATAGTTGCTTGCATCGCACCTGGTTAGGGTGGGATAACAACATGATGAAAACGTCTGTATCCCTGTCTGACACAACTATACTGTATCACAGGAACTGTTAGCAGCATGCAACAAAATTCTAGTGTCGGCTTCTTCATGTGCTACTTTTAGCATTGATACGTCAGTCAGTACATAAGTCGACTGGACCTCCGTTCCGTCGTCAAATGCTCCTGCTACAACTACATGTACTTCAGTGTACAAATTGCCTTGCCTGATGATCTCCTGCGATAGGAACCGTGCCAAGTCCGACTTGTTCTCAGACATGCATAAAAAATTGTTCCAGTTTTTTGGGAGAGGCCCATGACATCCTTTGATGGCTCGTCGTATTGGACAAGTACCACTGCGACGTTTCCGAGTTGCACCTTTCACCGATCCAGGGATGTATCGATCAAAGGTAACAATGATGTGGTGGTACATCTTGCTATGATTTGTCAAGGACTTGATGAAGTTGTCGGCAAGGTCACCGATACTCCACAATAAGTCTTTGCACGACATGGCGATCCATCTTTGCTACCTTATTTCTTACATCCCAACCTTGTCTGCCTTGTACAGTGCTTGGAATGTTTGCGGTTTGTTCTTTTTCATTGGATCATGAAACTTGACCTTAGTTTTGCCGCTTGCTGTTGAAGTCAACCTGCTGTCTACGAAATCGGCGATATGAGATAAACCAAGCAATCTCGCATTCAGTAAAGATTCTTGGATACTCCATGTGGCAACGTCTTTCCACTAATTCGATTCTGCTGATTACGAAAAACTGAAATCTAGCAAAAATCAAAGACAAATATATTTAAGATCCGCCAAAAGGCAAAGTTTACGTCAGTGTGTTACTGTAACGTGACAAAATTGACAAGCTTATAGGCTACATTTGAAATCATCAGATGCGACCAGTTCTGTGTAATGGTAATTTTCCTTGATTTTTACCTTTGATCTTGAAATGACCTTGGGTTAACTTTATCGGTCTGAGCAAACAGGTAAAAGATTCACCCAATTAGAACAATATTTAGTTGAGTAATGGCCTTTTCCCTTGATTTTTACCTTCAATTGACCTTGGGTCATGTTAGCCTTTAAGAACTATGTAAATTGTAGCCCTTATCGTCCCGAGCAAAAAGATGAAAGAATCACCGAAATAGAACAATATTTGACTGAGTTATGACCTTTTCCCATTGATTTTGACCTTGAATTGACCTTGGATCATGTTAGCCTTTAAGTACTACGCAAATGTAGCCCTTATCGTCCGGAGCAAAAAGATGAAAGAATCGCCAAAATAGAACAATATTTGACTGAGTTATGGCCTTTTCGCCTTAATTTTGACCTTGGGTCATGTTAGCCATTTTAGGAACTATGCAAATGTAGCCCTTATCGGCCCGAGCAAAAAGATGAAAGAATCGCCCAAATAGAACAATATTTGACTGAGTTATGGCTATTTCCCCAGATTTTGACCTGAAATTGCCATTTTTGACCTTGAAATAACCTTAGATCGTCTTTCATTTAGTAACCTTGTTTCTTACCACATGTAGTCCTTATTAAGTCGAGAAAAATCAAGAAAGAATTAGTCGAATTCAACCATTATTGGCTGAGATCTGGCCATTTATCTCTGAATTTTGCTAGATTTTATTTTTATGACCTTGAAATGACCTTCAGGTCAAAAATCCAGCTTGGCAACAGCTATTTTCGTAATCAGCAGGGTCGATTTAGTGTAAAAAAGTATGTTGCCAAAAATGAACATGACTTGCCGCTTACATCGCTTTTTTGACGACTTTTCAGCTCTGCGCGCCTAGACTAAATTGCATTGGACAGTCTTTGTAACGTGCATGCAGCTAGGATTGTTGATCCTCCACAGAAATGTGACCTCATAGCAGCACGACCTCATTATCCCTATTTGAAATATCTACATTTAAGCCATTAGGGAGATCTAGCATACACTTTCTTAGTCTTTGTCTCCAGACTTCCAACTCTTGACTCTACATATCCAACAGATTAAGAATAAGGACTAGTTTCATATCACAAAGCAACCATTGATTGACTGCTGAGGTGGAAACGGCCGTTTAATCCTGGAATGATGAGCTGCATTGGTTCACTGTCACTCTTAGTACATACTCGTTGTTAAAGCATTAAGGTAAGCAAAAATAACTCATTCATTAAATATGCATCTATTGATTTTAGTCCTTAGTGGCTTGGTTCTGGGGTGGAAGGATATTTCAGTTTAAGCACATATGCACCTGAAATCCAAAACTTAAAACCTGTCTTTACAGGTCACATTGCGTAATGACTCACCAATTTCACTCAGCACACTAGGACTCAAACCTCAAATGTACATCAACCTGTCACCATGCCACCATGTTAGCGACTTCATTTTCTTAGTCTTGGCATATGAGGGTGGATGGTCAGTCCTCTCCCATGCTGCCTCATCTTCCTGCCAACAGTGTACGGTCATTATAGCTGAGCTGGCTAGGGGCGCAGATGGAGCAGAAATCTCTAACCAAATTTCTGTCATGACAGGGATTTGAACCCCTGACCTCTCGATTGACAGTCCAGTACGCTAACCACTACACTATTATGGACTGTTTATTAAAACTGTTTATTAAATAGTTAATTTTAAGTTGCACAAGGCCTGCTGAATAAGAACTCACCTGAAACTGACAATTTTCTCTTCTTAGGACTGGACAGCTCTGCATCCTCAATCACGCCTCCCCTCTTGAAACCGCAGTGGAAGCTTTCTACGTGGGACACCGATTTTTCAGTGCTGCCACTGCACTTTTGGCCGCTGCAGTCACCCTCTCCATTTCCAACGAATGCCTTTAAGAGGTTCTGAGACGGCCCTGGTTGACGAAACCCAGACAAGTGGCTTCCACTCGGGGCAAGATCAACTACCGGACCCTGCTGCAACCAACATAGTTTCTCATTGATATACAGCCAAAACAAAATCAACAATGAAGCAATCAACAGTTAAGATAACTCCTAGAATCAAGTATGCAATGAATGTGTTCTGATACAAAGGCTGTAACACAAATGTACATTTTCGTCAGCACAATTTTATCACAGCAAATGATGCAGTCATTGAGAAAACGATGAAGACCTCGACCTGAAGCCAAACTCTACCTTCCCATCAATTTGTCTGACTGAACGCCTGTAAATAATCTGCTCCTGACAACTTAGCTTTCGTTGATGGCTGTAGAAATCTTCAGATTATGATTATGATTATTCACAATATCATGGCTGCACAGTCAGGCCTTGCTCTGGATTACTGACTGCTGATAGCCAGCTGCTGTGTTGAACAATCTTACATTTTATTAAAAATTTCATTAAGCATATCACACACATTGAAAAATCAAAGTCTGCGTACCATAGGCAGCAGTTATTTCTTTGACTTTCACGAAGCGTTTACAAACTGCGAACAACTGGCATCATATTCACTAGCTCCATGAACACACTGACTATATTCATATCTGCAAAAAGTATAAAACAGCTACATCAATTTCATTCAGCTCCTCTTTGACATAGGCCTTCAGAAACCACATTGATCAAACCAATTTCGTGATCGGTAAATTAAACTATACGCTGGCAAAGGTTTTTAAATTTTCGCTGCTACAAGCACTCATATAATATCTTATCCTGATACAAGTCCCAGTAGTAGCCACTGTAAAAACAGCACCAATATTCTGCACTGGTATCTACCACTTTAATTCTGCAAATAACCCATACCTAACGTGCTAAATACAATTCGCTTATCCTAATTTCCCTCAACGTTTATTAATAACGCTAGTTAAGTACACGTACTTTCATACACGCCCACATTTCAAAATTCAAATAAGATGAAGCCAAAAGTAAAGGCCATCCTCTACAACCACAGTTTAATAGTCATAATTTTCTGTGAAACATACACCTACCTATATATTACATTAACCTAAGTCCTCTGAAATTTTAAACTTCAATGTAAAATGCTGATCTCAGTAACTTTAATAGCGGCATAGTCAAGCCAGATGCTGACATCATCCGTCGGCCGCTCAACACAGGAGGAGGCAGATGCAAAAGATTTATTGGTTTCATCGCAGTCGCTGCTTTTAATGATAAAATCACCTTAAAGAGTGCAAAATCTTTATAAGTCTCTCACAGGCTAACTAAAGTTATTAATTAATTTACATTCCTGTGAAATGATTTTATATCTTGATTTGGCGGCATACTACATATCAGTTTCCGGTTTCGTGTTTATGTAATATTTGTATACTCGAGCACTGAACAAAGAATAGGGCCTACACGTTTTTGACGAGACCAGAAATTGGCTCGAAAAACCACTACGCGGGTATTTAACATCTCTGAATGACCTTGTTATTGATTTGTCTGTGATTTACTATAATCATATAAATAACTTATGATTACTGCCACCCAAGTAATGAATATAGGAATGTAGGAATCGTTTATCGAATCTTAAACCTGTTTTAGTTACTTCTCGTAACATGCATAATTTCGAACGTAGCTTACAAACTTGTACCCGACGCTTTCTTCCAGATATCTGTTATTAAGAGTGGACCTTTGTCACAGACTTTGCTTTAAAATTTATTTTAAAATAAATTTGTGTAAGATGCTTTGCAAGTTTCTAAAACATACATGACTACATTTCAGTCAACCATAATTATTATCTGCAGTCTGTGCTTACTCCAAAGACCTCTCTGTGTGTATTAAACCAGGTCTTTGGACCTTTTAAGTCGGACTGTTCCATGGACAAGAACCAATCTCAATAGGCGTGCCTTTTCGGATGGTGGCCCTAGACTCTGTTTCAGCAAAAGTGTGCAATGCTGTCTGTTCTGGTGGCCTTCAGGTCTCGAGTCTCAACCAAAAAACTCACCTGCGTGGTCCTTCCCTTCTCTTTCTGTTCACTAGACTTCCCATAGTAAAATTACCAAGGTCCTTTTTGACTATGCTATGTAATTGTCCTAAATTCATCATCAAGTTTCCTAGTGCAAGTGCTTTGGATATACGTTTTCACTGAACAGGGAATCAAGGCCGCTAAATTGTGCATTAGGTTATCACTATATATTCCTCTTGAACAATGTTATGTAATTTTTTGAGTCCTTTTGAGGCTTTAAAGGTTCTATGTAAATGCTATGATATATACAAGTTACAACAGCTTTCACTCTGCTTAAATCTACATGCCTACAATGGCAGTACCAGGAACACACAGGTCACTGTTTCCAAAGTAAAAATTTATCATATCTCATATACAGCAATGGGCAACATTCTAGCATAAGTGGTATATATTTACTACTGCACTTGAGTCAGGCTGCACTGTTGATGCTCATCGAAATGTATTACATTTGTTACTGTTTCTTTGGAAAATTAAGGAAATTGACCAACACCACATTTGAACATTTAAATTCAAGAATTCTCTTAAATTAGCTTTTGCATTATCTTAACTTTTCAACTCTTCCTTAAATTCTGATCATCTGAATCAAAAAATTTTTTATATCAGGTGTACAATTTGAACCAAAACTTGTGCATTATCTCGAATTTTACACAAGTCAGTCAGTAGAGTTTCTTATCTAACACTGCAGAAGCAACAATCAATTCAACAAAATTTAGTAAACCTCAAATACTTCTGGAAGTAATAAGAATTTTATTGCTGCCATATTTCTCATAGGCAGACTGGAAACTATTTTCAAGTATGTCATTCATGCTACTATTTTCATGTAAAACAATTTGACTTTAGAGAAGAAACTTGATCTGGTTGATACTTTGATGTTCTATAAGAAAAGACACTGTTCATCAAAACTTAAGATACAGTTGTGTGATCATCCTTATCAATCATCATAATCATAATCAACAAAATGAACAAAAAAATTGAAATTACAACCAACCCAAAGACTATTACACTTCTTTGCTGAAAAACTCATCCAGTTCAAAATTGTGCATAGCACAATTTAGTTAAGCTCAATTGCTACTGTACAAAGTGAAACCAAACTGTGAGCTTGCTATCATTCAAAATCTTTAAATACTCAAATGCACGAAGTGTATCTTTGCATCAGCTTCACTTTAAAATGACTGAGTTTAATCACTTCAACTTAGCAGTCTGGGAGTCTGAAGCTTTTGTTCCTCCAATGTTTGACAACAGAAACAAGAATATCAAGGAATCAGTGAAATTTTTTCTGTGACTGGACGAGTTCTTGTTCAAGTTCATCTTGTCGTCTTTTCTCCATTAGTTCAATGGTCCTTCGAATATCCTCTTGCTGAAGTAACAAACATTATTTATTCTAAAATTATGTTACTTTAGTTTCCATCTAAGAACTTTTACTTATAAAATTTAAAAAAATTTAAACAATCTATTCAACTTCAGAAAATGTCTTCTGTGATTCCATATGAAACTTTAACAGAGCAATTGGTATTTTCAACTTAAAAACAATTTTGCTCAGATCAACTTTAAAAGCAGAGAGATTTCTAGGTATTGCCAAATATTAATTTTAATTAAAATTAACTTGTTTAGTACAAAAACAGCTACAAATGGAACTTTAATATCATACATAGTGTCCCAGCTTTTCATACTTACTGCTTGAGGATTCTGTGGTACAAAGAGCTCTTTCTACAAGAAAGCATTCAACATTTCTTCAGTGTGTTCAGTTGCTGAATTTCAGTTTTGAGAGTTTTAATTCTCGTTGCTGTCATCACCAAATTCATATTATTACATGTATATAGGCATTCCAGTTTCATGGCCTTTACACCTTGGCTGTCATGGGCTCACTCAGACATCATTCATCGGCGATACTTTAGGGAACATTTTAAATAAATTGATTCACAGACAGCTGGTGGACTTGTGGACAATCAGTAATACAAAACCAACAGTTCTGCAATTACAAAATTCACAAACCATATTGTTTGCAGTAATTTAATAATGGAAGGGTTGCTTAATACAATTAATCTCTTTCTCTCACTAATTACTTGTAATCTAAAACGCAATGAGTTATTATTCTCAGCAATTACGGAAAACTATAGCAAAGCACACCATATTTGGACAAAAACAAATGCCAGAACTTGCAGATGAAAGAAAAAAAAACAATCCAAATACATACACGATGTTCCATCATATACGATTCAAAGAACTTTGGATGGTTGAACCACCAAAAGCATCCGACAGGAAATACCATGTAGATTCCCATCTAATACAGAAATAGCATTAATAAGTTACCAGTTTAACATAAACACCGTTTTCTACTGCTATCCAACCCCTATGCCTTGGTATGTGTTACAGTTCTGCAGCCCTTTTGCGGCGCCACGGATCTGGAACGCTCTTCCGCCGTCTGTGCGTGCTTCACGCGGCTATATGGTTTTCTCTAAACTCTTAAAGACGCATTTTTTCAGCTGTTTGATGGCCACGTGTTGAGCGCTTCTGAGAGACTCTTAAGTGGTGCTTTATAAATGTTTTGTTACATTACATCCGTTCCACCCACCCATGCCTTGATACAATGATATCATGTTGTCATAACACAACAAGTTACATACTGGGGGGAGTTTCAGCAATTATAAAAACATGGCCCTAGGGTGCCAGTAGATGATTTTAAAGAGCATACATGTTATAAAGTTCTTGCATCCTTTCCTGTCAGGCCAGAAGTGGAAATGTTTTCAGTGTTTGCATTGCATTTCTAGAGTTTACGCTTCACCCTGAGTACCACGAAAATGCAGGACCATGAAGATCACGCAAGTATGACAGGGTGCTACATTTACCTTTTAACCTTTACATTTCTAAATCAGTTATAGAATTTCTTAAGTGGAATTGCAGTATAATTTTGTTTCCAGTTTCAACACCATCTCATAATCAATAAGGAGAAGAACTTACCTTGAAAGCCTCTAACTTCCATCCACCCATGATTAGCCTGATGATTTGATCTTCAAAGAAAAATCACATACATCTTCAAATAGAACAGCACATATAACTTAGAAATGACAGAGTGTAAAGCAAATATACAAACACTACACTGGGATACGCTGTTGCAAGCAGATGCAATGAAAAATCAACTAAATGCAAGGTCTCTGTTTAGACATTAGGGCAACTGGCAATTTACCTATGACCTACAACAGCATCATTGTGATTTAGGGTGGATAACAACGGAATGCATGGCCTTCGGACAACAGCTCGATTACTGGGAAAATGCAACCCTAAAAATCACACTGATCGAATCTAACATTGGCAAGCCTTAAAAGACAGCATGAAGACGACAGTTTAATACAAGTTTCAATTCGTTTTATTAATACCAATAAAAGTATTCTGAAAAACGTGGTGCTACAATGCATAAATTTATCTTGATTTATTGACACCCACTAATACAAGTACTTTGAAACACTTTGTAGCATTCTGATTATCTTATACTTACTGGTTTCTTACGGTAATTTCTCGCAGTTTGGGGTGGCCTTATTGGAGGGCATTCGTCTTTTCTCGAGAATTGTCCTAATATCTTCCTCGAACAGGAAAGCGCAGTTTATGAACTGCTGCCCAGCTCGTTCGAGGTGTTGCTAGCAATAACTGAAGATACTGTCAAACATTAGGTGCAACATAAACTGGTGTTACATACCCCCAGGGTTAACCATGCAGCTGCGGTCACAACCTTCGTAATATGCAGGAAATCCGTGACATACACACAATAACACAGAAATGCAATATAGAAAGAAGTTAGTGTTGCTGCTAAAAATTACCTGAATGAAAATATAACGCATCCGAATTCACTACGAAACATTTAAACCCAAAAAGGTCACCATAAAAATTCACACAAATCCCATATTATCGCTCAGCATTCAGTTTATATCAGGTTTGTATAGCGCTATACATTTTCTGCTGCATATTGTAATTGTGAATTTATATATCGCTAATTCAACAGAGACTCCACCTAACACAATGAAACTACGAATGGACTTCAAGCGCTTACTGAAAGGGGCAAAGAGAGGGTAAGAAGTCCGTGTCACAGGTTGTTAGGCAACTTATGCCAGGAGGATGTGTCGACCACAGCAAAATTTCTAGGCTGTACCGTAGAAGTTCGGGCCGGTGGAACACCCAAGTCGCCTTGCGTGACGGAGCGGAGAAATCTGCGACCAGGTATGGATTATGGAATATACTTAAGACATGTAGCTCCGTAAGAAGAGCCTGCTAAATAATTAGCCTACGCATGAGCATCAAGTGCTTGAACTCGATGCACTTAGTTTCTTATAGGTAACCAGCTCAATCCCACGCAATTATTACAGTAGGCCTATGCCTACGTATCGCGATAAGGCCGATTGTTTGAATGCTGCACACATTTTATGATTTCCACTTAGGCCTTAGATTGCCACGAACTTATGCACTGAAACTGTGTTGCTAATGTAAATAAACATGGCAGCCACTGGCTGACGAATTTCGAATGGAAGAAGAGTCTTTAATAAAGCTACCCAATAGATGGGCATTTAATAAAGACTAGCACAGGTTAGTGAGAGAATCTTTGCTAAAAATAATTTTAACTGGCGTTTGTACAATGTCATTAATGATTTAGTTAGCAAACACGTTTATTATAGGCTCATGGTCGGGTCGTTTGCCGCAACTTACAAGTAAGTAAGTAAGTAAGTAGGTCTGCTAAAAAGGGCCCATGGGCCATGCATAATATCTAGGCCCAATATCAAGAGTGCATTGAACAATGTGCACTGCTCACCAAACAAGATAACAATGATTATATTGTCTGTCTGTGCAAAACAATTTATGATCTGGAATTACTGTTCATTTAACATCTATCCTTTTGTTGAAGATTTGTCGGAAACATTCATCGTACACATACTTCAAATCCTTTTTCATCTTATCTCGTTTAAAATTCATCTAAATCTTTACACCCGATCTCTTTTTACGTTATGTTGAACTACTTGCGAATGTGGTATGTGTCATTGACTATAATTATGTTTCTTAGCCTTTTGTATAAATAGCTATGATGTGACAAGCTGCACATGTGTAAAATGTTAATAACAGATCATCCCAATTTCAAATGGCTGTGCAACAGGACAACAAAGCAACATACAAGATGCTGGAAGATGAGCTGCTGCATCAGGTCCAGGTAGGCTTAGCAAAATGGTCTCTGTAAATCTAGTCTAATGGCGTCAGTGGTGGAAGGTTCTACAGTGTGTGGTATCCACTGGTGGCATAATGAGGAGGCTGGAAATGAAGCTGAACTAGTAAAGGTTAGAATGATGCAGCATGAAATATCTTATATCTTGGAGTTTAGCTGACTTTACAATGGATGCCTTAGCTTGACTTTCTGCAGTTAAAGTTAAGTTTTCAAGTCATTTCCAAACTGTGTTTTTATCTTGTCAGTTCCAGGATTGTTTTATCAAGAATTTCAAAGTGTGGTTTTAACAAATCCCAATCATGATGTTTTAAAAGCATATACAGGATTCCTTTCCTTGCAGATTTGTAGCCAAAATCAGGAATATCATAGCAAGAATGGAGACAAAAATTCTGAAAAGATGTGAGTATCCATTAATAATAATTAGCCACATCTATAGCACTGAAGGCATGAATCAAGGGTGCACAAAAACTAAGCTAAGCTGTAGTCAACCCAATGTCCAGAAAGTCTGTCCACCATTATAATTGTGAAGGCAATACAGTAGGTCTTATTTTTTTGGTGTAATATGGTAATAATAGTAATTAAAATTGTTATATTAATGCTGTTAATGATACCATTAGTATGATAATAGTAACAGTGTAGCAATATGGAGAGTAATACAGATTCAAGATGCATTCATTAAAAGACTTGATGTCAAATGCTCAGGGTTTTTTCTTTTCCTAGATTTTATGAACTTTACAAAATCGCTTCAGACAATGTCGAGAAGCTGCGGATTGCAGTGAAAAATGGTTCGTCATCTTTACCACAATTCCATTACGAAGACAAAGTCCTTACACTTCTACAGTTAGGTGCAAACTTACGAAATAAATAGAACTGAGTAAATAGAACTGAGTAAATAGAACTGAGTAAATAGAACTGAGTAAATAGAACTGAGTAAATAGAACTGAGTAAATAGAACTGAGTAAATAGAACTGAGTAAATAGAACTGAGTCTCGATTTGGGCAGATGTGTACGTGGGGGTTGTCACTTTTGAACGTAATTACTTAGAAGTTTATGAGTTCAAGAAAAACTTATTCAGCTTATTGGTAAGGATGACTACCAATAAGCTGAATAAGTTTTTCTTGAACTCATAAACTTCTAAGTAATTACGTTCATATAGAACGCAAAAAGTGAGTTCTGTATCGCTTCCCCAAAGGTAAGGATAAGGTTAAGTTTAATAAGTAATCACTTTACTGGTGATAGTATTCTCTGTGGTGATCCTGGGTCTGAAAGACTATTCATTAGCATGCTTGGCCTCTGTAATTCAACAAATGCTTACTGAGCAACGTCTGTGTTATGACCCAGTCAAGTTCACATGCACCTCTGTTACCCCTTGGATTCTGATTTACTGACTGTAGTGTTGTAATACATTTAACTGCAATAAATAAATTGGTTGAAGCCAAAACACAGAAACATTTATCCAAAAAATCTGTATGGATCACTCAACCTATCTGTTTAAACAATCATATGACTGTGATTGATTTGTTGAACTCATGTACAGCGCCCTTTCCTTGATCTTCACATAGTGTTGTACATTCATTAAACTAAATATCTGTGGTAAATGTATTTGGCCTATGAATTCAGGTCGTCGTCATATCTGTAATGCATATTTAAGAATTAAAAATTCAACAAAGCAATAGCTCAACGTGTAACTATGAACAGGTCTATTTACCTTCACCAACTTTATTTACTCATTTCTTTATAGGAAAAACAAAAGTTTGGTAATACTGCAATGTCAAAGTCATTAAATCCAGGTATGCATGTTTTATTGTGCAAAATTATTTGATTTATCAACTACTTCATATTGTTATGGTAGTCATGGAAGAAAATGTACTGTACTTAGGCCTAAGTTATTTTGGTTAATATCCAGAATCATCATCATCATCATGTGCAGATGTGATTTTTGGTGCAACATTAATATCTGTGAAAATGGGCTGATTCCATATAGGAATCCACTGCACATTTCTTCGTTTCTTTTTCAGAATACAATCAGTCATTTCTTCTCAAAATTGACCGAAAGGCAGCTTGCTTCAAAGACTGTTCAAAAGCAATCAAATGTCAAATTTATTGTAAAAAGTCAGTTACTTTTTACATATTCAGTCTCTTTATTTTGTTACACACCAGTATTTATCCAACAATTTTACTTGTTCTTTTGATCTATTTACATATACGTGCTTCTTATAAGTTATACTCAACAGAAGTAATTCTTGTTAGATGGATTTATTACTTTTGGTCTGGAGTCTTTCTGGTCGGACTATTTGAACTGCAGTTTAATTTGATTTACACTTGTATGACTTAACTGTTTCTAATCATGTATGTTGCTTTAACATAATTATGTTCAGTCTAATTTAGTCTATAGTTGCAGGTATGGATTGCTTATGTAATTCAGGAATAGATTTCGATGAGTAGTACACAGCCTACAGACAGTGTGATTATGGGATGCACATGTATTTTTTTTGCTTTTTGTTTTTAATCGAAAACAAACACAAATTTTGTACAGTACTTTTAGGCTTCTGAATGTCAAATTGACCACATGTGACAAAATGTTGAAACTTGTGGCTGCTTCATTGTCTGTAGGGGTGCGCTTCAGGATGACCAGCCAATCGCATATGCCTCGGTAACACTGAAGCAGCTTCTGGATCACTGTTTCTGGGAACAGTTCTACGAGGTATGCATTACAAGAATCGATTTTCAGACCGAGTTTTAAGTACTATTCTCATCTACTGATAGACTACTAGTTCCATTTGGATTTCACTTAAAGAAATTGTTTTGAATACCTCTCTACAAGTGCGACATAGTAGCTCTGTAATTAAATGATTGTGGATTAGAGCCTGCTCAGTTGGCTTTGTATAATAACTGACACCCTAGGACAAATATTATTAATGCACACTCGTATCTATCACAAGTAATATAATTTCATACATCATAAGCTACGTAACTCCAAGCGTTAGCATTTGCGCTGACCATATTAACCTTAAAACTGTTCTGTTTGGTCGTGCTGGAGTCGGGAGCACCTCTGAGCAGTCCCTTTGAAGAGGTACTATATAAATCCTTGAATGAATGAATGATTGGCCATGTGTAAAGCATCCTAGAAGTAGCTTGCTACCAACGATGCTATATATATTGTTGTAATTACATCTTTGGACAACTCCTCTGACACAACGCAGTTCTCGTGAAAAAGCTGGTGCCGTGCGCTTAGCGTATTGCTTAAGAAATATCGAGATTAGTCATGATTACAATTACATGAAGTGGTTCCATGAATTAGTATTTGTTGCTTGTAGCTCACGAACCGAAGTAAACACTCTGTTGGTCAGTTGTTAGTCCGAATGCGTGTACGAGAACCATTTGTAAATGCTGAACTGAAAGAGGAGCAACTGAGCTGGCTGGTCATAGACTACGTGGACATGAGTCATAAGGCACAAAAGGTGTGTGTATTCCTGACGCCTTGTCAGTGTTAGGTGTCATGAAATGCCAGTCAAACTGAAACTATTTGCTGAATAAAAGTATGTTGGTAGTACCTGTCTGCATGTTCTGTTTTTGGTCTGTAAAATTTGGTAAAATAATTATGTCTAGCCTGAGGTTGTTTATAAATGGATAGATATGTAAAAGTTGTCACAACAATTCTTGTTAAGCAATAATCTGTGCACAAGTATTTTCCAACTGTTACTCAAACGAGAACAGCATAAGAGACAACCATGTTAAAACAACAGCAGCAACAATAGAAGCAGTAGCAATAACAATTGCATCAAAAGAAGAACAGCTTCAGAAATCCAACAACATTGAGGCAACACCATCAACTGGAAGCACATATTGCTATTTGAGTATTTGTAGATGACAGTTTGCATACAATTAAAAATTTTGCAACAAAAAACAGAAAATTTTGCAGATTGTCACGTATGAATTACTGGTAATGCTTTCTTAATGAATGGGGCTCTGTACGTATGCTTTGTTGAAAAGTTGTTAACCTGCACGGATTCTGGTCGGACTTAATACTATGTAAATTCTTTTTTAGGATTCCCAGAACACCAAGAAGTAAGTACAGTTTCTGATTTAGACACTGCAGTAAATAAGCACAAGAGTTCTTATTTTATTCTTCTGGCCATAGTGAGCACAATTTATGGTGATGATAGGATTACGGCGATTATGCAGGTGTTGATGATGGTGATGCCAGTGACGACAATGTTTAATCACTGATGACAGTTGCAACCATGATGATGAATGAGTGAGATCCTAGGATAAGAAAATATGACGACTAGGCCTACTGATGACTGACTGACATGATGATTACCATAGTTCTTTTGTTTTTCTGTTACAGAAGTTCTTCCATCTGCGAGATACTCTGAGTGCTGCTTCTGTTGATTTAAATGATGACATCTAATTAATTGCTGCTCTTTAAGTTTTTTAATTGGATGCCTTCAATGAGCTGTGGTGACCTGCTGTCTTTTTACATTTATCTTGCCTTTGACTTACGATTTACTTCAATGTTTAGTAGGACAGCGGTTGCTAGAAAATGATTATTATGATTTTTAAAATATTTATTACCATTCGTTATTTGTTTTTGATTGGACTGTGAGGTTTATTTTTTTATATTGCTAATGATACCTGGACGCTCGAATCTAATATCTGGTAAAAGCAGACATTACAATAATTAAGTTATATAATAGTGTATACGTAAATCTTGAAAATTTCTTAGCACCCAAAAGCCACTTGCACCAGCTTATACCGGCACTATATCCTAACCATTTGATGTGAAATCAAATCTGAAAGATCCAGGCTATTTGGTCAGCTTCGGTGCCAGACCAGAATCCAGGGCGGGGGTCAAGCCGAGGAGACGGCACGGTGCTACGGTGGAAACCGTTGGTGATGGTCCTTTAGTCATGGGATGATGCAGGAGTTCAAGTAGTGCAGGAAGCATGGTAGTTCGATTTTCAGTCTCGAGTAGGAGAATGCTGCAGTAGAGATGACAAGGCTGAGCGAAATGGTGGAGATGTTTGGGTATTTCATAAGTTGGTGGTGCTTGCACAGCATAGGTAAATTTAGGATGGGTTACAGAATTGGGGGGAGAGTGGAGGCCCAGAAAGACGAAGGTAGGTAGGCCCTATAACATAACAAAACGATTTGTTCTGGGCGGTTGGGCATTGATAAGCAGAATAGCAGATGTAAGAGCGTTGCAAGGTTTGAGAACCTCTTAGGAGTATCTCTACAAGTGATACTATATAAATTTGCAGCAACAATTACAATTAGAAGGGAAAATTGTACGTGAAATGTCAGTCAGACAAGAAAATCAATTTACATCATCTCTGGCTGAATAAAAGTATGTTGGTACATGTCTGCATGTTCTGTTTTTGGTTTGTAATATTTGGTAAAATATTTATCTTTAGCATAAAGAAGTTGTTTATAAATGTATGGATATGTCAAATATGTCAAAGTTGTCACAACAATTATTGTTGAGCAATACTCATTGAACAAGTATTTTGCCAAGACTGTTACTCAAACAACAAGAACAGTATAAGAGATAACTACATTAAAACAACAGCAATAACATAACAAGTGCATCAAAAGAAGAACAGCTTAAGAAATACAACACTGAGGCAACACCAGCAACTCGAATCACGTGCTGATATGACAGTTTGTATACAATTAAAAATTCAGCAAGAAAAAACTGAAAATTTTGCAGATTGTCACATATGAATTAATGCTTTCTTAATGAATGGAGTTCTTTATGCTTTGTTGAAATGTTGTTAAACTTGCACTGATTCTGGTCAGAATTTATACATACAATGTGAGTTTTCAGTTGACCAGAGTGTGAAAATGTTTTCTGACAGAATTAGCATACATATGGCTTGTTTCAAGTGTGGGTTCTGAAATGGCGATTCAGATTAGAATTTTGTGGAAATGTTTTTTGACATAACTGACACAAGTATGGCTTTTCTCCAGTGTGGGTTCTGAAATGGCAATACATATTAGAACTTTGTGCAAATGTTACTTGACACAATTGGCACATGAATGGCTTTTCTCCAGTGTGGGTTCTGAAATGGCTAGTCAGACTAGAACATCCTGCAAATGTTTTCTGACATAATTGGCATTTAAATGGTTTTTCTCCAGTGTGGGTTCTGAAATGGTAATTCAGACCAGTACTTTGTGAAAATGTTTTCTGACATAATTTACATTTGTATGGCTTCTCTCCTGTATGAATTCTAATGTGAGTCTTCAGTTGACATGCCTCTGCAAATGTTTTCTCACAAAGCTGGCATATGTATGGCATTTCTCCAGTATGCAACCTTTCATGAGCCTTCAAACGACCAGATCCTGAAAATGTTTTCTGACATAATTGGCAAATGTATGGCTTTTCTCCAGTGTGGGTTCTCATGTGACACTTTCTATAACGAGTACTTGCAAATAATTTCTGACATAACTGGCAGTTATATGCTGTTTCTAAAGTGTGGGTCTTGAAGTGTGCATTCAGATTAGCAACTTGTGCAAATGTTTTCGTACACAATTGGCATTTATATGGTTTTTCTCCAGTATGTAGTCTTTTGTGAGCCTTCAAAGTACTAGAATCTGAAAATGTTTTCTGACATAATTGGCATTTGTATGGTTTTTCTCCTGTATGAGTCCTTGTGTGTTTTTTCAGACTAGAACCATATGCAAATGTTTTCTGACATAATT
>JACEVL010000074.1:365000-435000 GCA_020284085.1 Aporrectodea caliginosa
TCATCATCATCATCATCATCATCATCATCATCATCATCATCATCATCATCATCATCGTCGTCGTCATCATCATCATCATCATCATCAGTCATTGTCTTCTTCTCCTTTATCATCATCGCACCGTCATCGTCGTTCTGTTGTTGATGGATAATGATGATGTGATTGATTGCTGACGATGGTGACGATGATGATGAGGACAACGACCACAATGATGTCTGAAGGAATCGTCAAATGTCGATGTCTCGTAAATTTTCATACGACTATCCTCAGTGGTGACGGTGTGATAAAAATGATCATGATGATTACAATTAATAATTGTTTCGGCTTAACGACACTTTTTCATATCGAAGATGATTAGTGTCGGAGGCAGAAAGCAACCTCGTACTCCACGCTTAAATTGCGACCGAGCCACCCGCAGTAAAGATCCGAGAAATTAATCTCTGATAAACCGACCCGACCGGGAAGCGAACCCGGGGCGCCGGTGTGACGAGCAGGCACCAACCCACTCGGCCACTCAGGATGATTACAAAGATGCTGCGTGTATTTTATAGGGAGGCTATCGGATTGAACTGTTGACCTATGACGCCATAGGTCAGGCCAGGGTCAGCCACACGCTGACTTCGTCTGATGGACAGTTGTTTGTTGGTGGAGACAACCTGACGTAAGTTGCTTTCGGATATTTCATGAAGAATATAAACATCTCACGTGATTGTCATCATCATCGCCATCACCACACCACCACCACCACCACCACCATCATCATCATCATCATCATCATCATCATCATCATCATCATCATCATCATCATCATCATCATCATCATCATCATCATCATCATCATCATCATCATCATCATCATCGCCATCACCATCATCGCCATCATCATCGCTATCATCGTCGTCATCATCGTCGTCGTCATCATCATCATCTTCACACTCATCTTAAAAGCCTTTAAAGTTTAGAAGTATAGCGTTGTTTGTATGCGTGCAACAGAGCAACGTCAGCGAGGGTGTTGTTGCCTCCTGGGTTCACGTGCACCAACTGCACCCTTCGCCTCGTGCGTCAGGCCCTCAACTGGGGACCGAGGTACCTCTTCTGGAGCTGCGCAGACGTCAACATTCTGCCAGGTTTAACAGACTATATAATAATAATAATAAATAATATATTTTCTCCAAGAGATCCTGAGTGGCCGAGTGGGTTGGTAGCCCGCTCGTCACGCCGGGTTCGATCCCTGGTCGGTCGGTTTATCAGAGATTAATTTCTCGGATCTTTACTGTGGGTGGCTCGGTCGCAATATAAACGTGGAGTACGAGGTTGCTTTCTGCCTCCGACACTAATCATCTTCGATATGAAAAAGTGTCGTTAAGCCGAAGTACATCAATATATTTTCTTTAATCAAGCGCCTGACAAACGCACTGCGCTGTACATTTACATGTTATGCAATTGAAACAATCTTAACTACTAACAGTAACAGAACAGACAGCCTGCAATACACGGCGCTAATAGCAGCCTACAAAGCAAATCAGCCCTACGGGGCTCGAACTCGGTACCTCTCGCTCTCTACGCCAGATGTTATCCAATGCGCTATCGGGCCTCCCGACTTGGCCTATATAATAGCACTCTACCCAGCACGGATAAGATTCCGTTAAGTATACCTCCAAAAACATTTCGATAAGTTTCGATTATGGGCCTATAATCAACATAATCTTTTAAATATAGTATATAATATATATTATATATATATATATATATATTATATATATATATATATATATATATATATATATATATATAATTAAAGGTATGGATAGAATTCTATAAAGTATAGATAATATTTTTAGATAATATTTGTAAAGATATCCTGATTTATCAATTTGTAGAGACTCGAGTAGCACTCTAAGGAAATATTCGATTAAGTAGACATCATATTCTCTATGCCAGCATTTCCATGGACATTAGATGGGACCCACATGGCCTCTATATAGGTCTCATATGGGAGTAAAATTGATTCCATATGGGCGTGTTGGCAGGGCAGTTGTCATTGCATTCGATACATACATACGTATATTATTGTTTCAGCCAACCGTTACGTCTCAACGTGTTCAGGGCACGGTCGCTATAGCAACGGCGTCAACGGTTGCACGTGTGACGCCACGTACTCAGGGCACGAATGTCAGAACAAAGGTATGACATCATCATGACTGCCCTGTCTCACTCACCACATTTGATTGTACTCGTGTCAGATACAATAATAAGCGAAAATACAATACAATACATGCCTACCAGAATCTGCAGAATTCCCACACAGGAGTGAATGTCATAAGCATTTCTGATTCCTTGACTGACTGAATGAATGAATTACTGACTGACTGATTTACTTACTTACTTACTTAATTTTCTCTGCCTGTTTTTTTATAAAACAGTCGTTGCAGGGTATAAATTCACTCATTTAGACCGTAGAAGATGCAATGAGGATTCTTCTGTTATAATCTATGTGGGTCTGTTCTTTAATATGCCACTTTGACACATCCATGTTTCATTGACCTCGCAGCAGCTATAGGCCTAAGAAGTGTTTGCGCTCTCCTTCTTGTGGTACGTCCTCTGAGAAGAAAATCGTGTCTAATGACCTTATGACCTAATGACTTTAATGACCATCGCGTAAAACAGCCGCTAGCGACGGATGCCTTGAACCTTCTCGTGAAATAGTATCGCTACAGAAATGTTATAAGAGGTTGCGTTCTGTTGCTTGCTGGTGCATTGTGAAGCTGTTAGGCTTTTAGAGTGTTTATTCATTTGCAGATGAGTGTGATCGCGATGAAGATTGTGGTTCTCACGGGCAGTGTAAGCGCGTAACCCAGTACTCCTTCCCTCAGAAACAGTGCTTCTGCCAACCCGGCTGGTTCGGAATGAAATGCCAAAACGGTTCGTATGTCCTGCGTATTGTGGCACGATGGCCGACTGGCTCTAGAGCGGTTGACCTGTAACACGGAGTGTACGGGTTCGATCCTCGTCCGGGGAGGTTACTGTGTAGGGATCGTGAGCAAGTCCTTCGCGCACAATTGCTCTGCAGTATTATTGCATCTATACGCCATCGGGGCGTGTGCACTTCTGAGCTTGGGGCCACCTTTGGAAGAAGAGCGATGTCAAAGGCAGTTGTATTGTATATTGTATTGTATTAACATAAACGAATACCGTCATTGATTTAGCTTATAGTCAATAAATATGGTTCGGTGGTCCAGCTCAGCCATCCATGCTTTCGAATAGCGGCGTAATTTCTAAAAGTGAGAAGTATCAATTTTATTTCCTCCTCTCTATTCCCCTTTCGCGTAATAGTTACTGTTCGACTAACGGAGTGAAAATCTAGTGGAGAATGTCAGGCTCATACTCAACTTTTTGGGGACATATATACAGTACTCAAAGTTAAAAAAAGTGGGAGATACGAGTAACCTCGTGACCTCTAAAAATTACGACTGGCTTCCGAGTTCGGTGTAGGCTAATACTTTCTACTGTTAGACGCAGGTCGAATATTATTCCGTAGCCATATATAAGCCTAGCAGGTATAACAAAAATTCCATAGGCCTATTAATTATAAGCCTAGTAGGTCTAATGTATTATGATTTCTGCTCATGTGATATCACAGCTTCGCCTTTGTCTTCAACTCAGTTCAACCCGGATCAATACAAACATCAGAAACTGTCAGCTCAATCCGAATTGGAACTCTACTATCGGATACTTGATGTAAACAGCTAAGTCCATAATCTATAAATTCTATAGAATGTATTCGACATCTTCTGCGATGGTCTCTGCTTGCTTTTAGCGCCGTATACGCCCACACTGACTTTACCCTCATGACGTAATGACCTTACAGCAACGTCATATTATTTAGGATATAAATATTATGAATTCATCACAAGATTTAGCTACTTTTAAATCAACCTATGTTCACGTCGTGACGTCGTCTAGTTCTATTATGACGCAGACTATACATTAGTGATGACTATTGTTTTCTGAAAGTAATATCACCAGGGACATTAAAAATTTGACCTAAAGGTCACGTTTCATAGGTGAGCTAACTTAAGTATGCTGACCTGTGAAACTTGACTCTTAGAGCTGAATTTGTATACCCAGAAATTAGTGACAGAAGCCCTTGTACGCTTCGGCGAATGTAACCAAATAATGTGCAATCTAAGCATGGCGCTGACAGCGAAGGTTGGTTGTTTTAGGATACTAAGGAAATTGAAATTGTCGTGAAAGGACGCACTCAGAGTTACATCGGCATTGGCTGGAAATCTAAAGGTACCCAAAATATACTCAACACGAGCTAAAACAAGAGTTGCTTAGTGACGCTATGACGTAATCAAGTTTTGACTAAAATAATGACGTATGATGCTGTGACGTAATAATTAAATTCTTCTATGATCTCTTTGGTTAATCTAGACCAAAATTTATGACGTAAGATGCTGTTACGTGATAATTAAATTCTTCTACAATATCTTTGGGTAATCTAGGCAGAAGGTTATGACGTAAGATGCAGCAGTTAGATGCTGTGACGTAATAATTAAATTCTTCTATGAGCGCTTTGGTTAATCTAGACTAAGGGTTTTGACGTAAGATGCTGTGACGTAATAATTAAATTAAGATGCTGTGACGTAATAATTAAATTCTTCTATAAGCTCTTTGGTTAATCTAGATCCAAGGTTAAGACGTAAGATGCTGTGACGTAATAATTAGATTCTTCTATAATCTCTTTGGTTAATCTATAGGTCCAAGGTTATGACGTGAGATGCTGTGACGTAATAATTAAATTCTTTTATGAGCTCTTTGGTAAGTCTAGACCCAGGGTTTTGACGTAAGATGCTGTGACGTAATAATTAAATTAAGATGCTGTGACGTAATAATTAAATTCTTCTATAAGCTTTTTGGTAAATCTAGGCCCAACGCCCAAGATTATGACGTAAGATGCTGTGACGTAATAAATAAAATTCTTCTATAATCTCTTCTGGTTAATAGCCCAATGTTATGACGTGAGATGCTGTGACGTAATTTAGCAAAAGGGATTATAGAAGAATTTGCTTATTTAACTAACTATAAAGCAAGCAAGACAATGACGTATTTAAGGTAACTATGACTACTAAACTGAGGTTATGACGTCGTTAAGGTATGATGTAAGTAATGTAATGACGTAGTAAGGCTATGATATAGGCGTGACATATAATTATGACATAGGCTGCTTCTCCTCTGACTCATGCATTCATATGCATTAATCTAATCCAGGTTAATAACTTCTATAGCGCCAATGACAAGATGCTCAAATGCTCAGTCGATGGTCGCTGCTATGCACTAGCGTGGATTATTATGGTAATGCTTTACGCGGGCCTCCCTCATCCTCGTATTAATCAACTTAAAGGCTTCAACTTGGCTAATCAGAGGGATTCCATAGGTTGGTCGTAAGATCTAAATACATGCGGAAAGAGCTGCGTTGGTTGCCCATGAGAAGACTCATTGCGTTTGAGATCCTTATTCTGAAGTGTAACTGCGTGGCCAGTTGTGCTCCATCCTATCTTAGAGAGTTATGTATCCCGTGGTCATCATTACCTGGTCACAGATCTCTTCGTTCTGCAACATAGGATGATCTGGTTGTCTCCCGTACCGTACGGCCACGATGCACTTCGCTGGGTCGGTCCCTATATATTCTGAAACATGCTTCACTGTAATCTGCGACATGAGCTTCTTTTCATTTTTTTGCTTTTATTTTGCAAGCGATTGAAGATCATTCTATTCGATCGTGGTTTTTATAGTCAGATCGGTGGAACCTCTGCTGAGTTTTGTTGAAGAGACGCTATATATAAGCGAGCACTCACAATTAAGACTTGTAATTACAATGGGTAAGGTATTATAGCTGGAGCATGGTATGTTTTAAATAAAAAGCACGCAGCTGCAATACAGGATGATATTAACGTGAAAGATTATATTAATGTAGTACACTGAATTAATGTAAATAAAATTAAATTGGTTGAAATTTAATCTACACGGGCCTATATTTTAGAACGAAATTGTGACAAGAGTGCAGGATTTATTTTATATATTCATCTGTTCTATCACGTGAGCAGGTGCTCACTGTAAGTCGGGATCAAATTCCACGAAACCAAATGGAAAACCGGAACCAGTTCACGAAAATCCGGTTCCTGAACCAAATTCGCCAGTTCCTGAGCCAGTTCCAGAGGCAGAGCCTGTTCCAGAAAGACCAGTCAGTCGTCCGGAGTCAGGAAGTCCAAGCCCTGAGCCAGAAGGTCCCAGTAGGTGCTCTGAATAGAAGAACATCAGACGACAGAACCTGATAAGATGAAGTTTTCTTTCTTTACTTTCCAGCTTCGTTTGTCTTTTTGCAATTCTGGACAAACACTAGTGTATAAATGTAACTAGTTTTCTACTTGTTTATAATAAATAATAATAATAATAATAATAATTAATATTAATATTGTCATTATGATGGTGAATAATATGAGAACAAAAGGTTGTTTTTGGAAAGACGGTATGCTGGGTTAAAGTTGTCTAATTCTTGACAGTTTGACAATTGTTTAATGGCTCGAAGTTGACGGGGGGAGGAACAGAGCAATTTCCCTGAAGGAAATCTTTAGCCGAACTGGCGCGCAGTTGCCCTGTGCGGGGAAAGGCGAGGACGGTGTCTACCAGGTCGTTATTTGTTGCAGATGCTGCCTTAGACCGTAACGGAATGGACTGTACGGATATGGTGATCGGATCAGCGATCGGGAAACTGTATCGTGTCCACGACTACTATTCTCCGGATCGATCCACGCCTCGTCTGGACGAGTTCTTCGGGGGAAAGCAGAGTCTGACGGGAGCCATCGGAGAGGAAGCGGACGACGGAACGACGACGATCATATTCCGAAAACCACTGATTGGTAAATAACTAATTATGAACTGATTGTGTGATGTAATTAAGGAGCACAGAAGAGGTCGTTAGGTGCCAAGTTGCATATGCCTATTATGGGGCGCGGTGGTGTAGAGGTATGTTCGGTGCCTTGCAGCCGGAGGGTTGCGGTTACGAATCTACCTCAAGCCGCCGCGTAGGGACTTTGGGCAAGTCCTTCACTCGCAATTGTTCATGCGCTTCGGCGTGAAACTCCGATTCAGTGTCCGCGCTGTAGTCGGGAGCGCCTCTGAGTTGAAATCTCGAAGGGGCGCTATAACAAGTGCTCATACATACATACATACATACATATGCCAATTGCCTTTAAGAGTTTCCTAACTAGCCAGATCATACATACTTATATACATGCATACCTATTACCTACATAGATACATACATGCATACATATATACATACATGCATATATACATTTGTACGTACATTACATTTAGGCCTACGTACGTACGTACCCTACGTACGTACCCTAAGTATACGTACGAATGAATTATGAAGGAATGTAGGAAAACATAGAGAACAGATGATGAATGAGTGAACCCTTTTTCCTTCCCCACATAACGCTCATATTCGCAGTTACAATCCTTGTTTTCTGTATCTATAGTTGACTTTTGGTTGAATCGTTGAGTTTGATATAGATAGCACTCATTGGTCTATTATTGCTTTACTATCGCTGTTACTGTTACTGTAGTTGTTACAAAGATTGCTGATGTTTGACTTAGCAATGGAGCAGACGGATCGCAGTATAGAGAACGAGGCGATGGTCGTCATCTGGGCTCACGGTCAGGCGTTCAGCGACACTCCCTCTGTCGGTGACTTCTATCGACCGGACGAACTCAAGTACCACGCACACCACAGAGGTGTTGCCAGCATCAACTTCTTCGGTCAGTATACTCAGTTGTCAATGATTGTGTTGTCAATCAGAACTCCTGTAAGTCAATCTTCATGCCATCAATCACGAGGCCCATATGGGCCCAAGGGCCGCCGGTCATGCGATTTTAAGTGGAGCGTGCGAGCTGCCTAAACTTAACCGTCTTAGGACGGGCAAACATCTAGCGAGTCAGGCTGAGATCTTGTTGTAGAGAATGCGCAGTCCCGCTACTTGAGGAGTCAAACGTAAGGCAAAGAGTCCTAAATAAAATGGAGAGTCGTTTTATATAGAAGGTGCAACCCCGTTACTTGAGAAGTCTAACTTAATTAAGGACATTTTGTAGCGGCAAAGAAGATCGCTTGTCGTTGGCAACATTGGGAGAAGACCTATAGAAGCACCTTGTGATATTAATTTTGACATAGTTACAATACCATTTAAGATGGCTACGAATATCGACCTATTATTATGGCAATATCATGATAGGCCTACTTAATTTCTTCGATAACTTGCTAGTGATAAATGTTAATTAAATACCTTAATAATTTGCAACCCATATGATGACTATACGAATATGATCCATGGTCCTAATAATATTGTTATATTAGTTTATTTAATTACCTTGATATTTTGCAACCTCACACGCGTAATGCTAGGCCTGTTTTGATAAGTCTGATGGTGCCACAAACGTTTGCTTAAATTACGTAATATCTGAGTGTGTTGGTGAAGGTCCGGCGGTTCTGTCAGGTGCATCAAGCGGAGGTTCTGAACAGGGAGTGGCCGTTGCAGGGGAGTGGTCCTTTCCAAAAGGGTGCCGCACGGACTCTTGCGACTACGCGGCATCGTGGCAGCTAGATGCCAACAGTGACGTCATATCCTTTAAGATTCGCGCCAAACAGCAGCCAGACAAATGGACAGCAATAGCCTTCGCCAGAGGAAAGACAATGGTAGGGAACGTGCATCCTCCAAACACCATGTAAAGTAATAATCCGCGATGTATTGACTACAAGGATCCTGAGTGGCCGAGTGGGTTGGTAGCCCGTTCCCCACGCCGGCGCCCCGGGTTCGATTCCCGGTCGGTCGGTTTATCAGAGATTAATTTCTCGGATCTTTACTGCGGGTGGCTCGGTCGCAATATAAACGTGGAGTACAATACAATACAATACAACACATTACAATACAACTGGGGCGCGGTGGTTTGGGGGTATGTTCGGTGCCTTGCAGCTGCAGGTTTGCGGGTTCGAATCCACCTCAAAGTCGCCGCGTAGGGACCCTGGGCAAGTCCTTCACTCGCAATTGCTCATGCGCTTCGGCGTGAAACTCCGATTCAGCGTCTGCGCAGTAGTCGGGAGCGCCTCTGAATGGGCAATCTGGTAGGGGCGCTATAACAAGTGTTCAAATACAATACAAATACAAATACAATACAATGTACAATAGACTCGTTGTGAAGCTGTTTTTGAAAGCCATATCAGGAACCGCCTTATAACGAGGATTCCTGTTATAAGGAAGTTATTTTCAATGGCTGAAATTGTGGGATTCATGTCCAGGACCGTATTGTATCAGAATTTATTTATTTTGAATGTACGTTTTATGAAATTTTCTGAGGAGTCGCTTTTCCCCAATCACCGTTTGTATATGCCTCTTTGTTTGAACTCGTATTTTTGCAGGAAAACATGGATCTAGTTTACGGATTTCTGAACAAGCAAAGCCAGTCCGTTGTAGTTGATGGGTAAGCTTACACTCAATTAGATAAACTGGATAAGATGGCTGCTTGTTTATGTAGAGCGTAAAATAAAATAGGCCTATAGGCCTAAATGTAAATGTTCGCGTTTTTCTATATATATAGCGACCATGTCCTTTTTTCATTGACTTGATCAGGTGAGATCCGTCACAAGTTTATTATTAAATTGTTGATCAGAAACGGACGTTGCTGGATTATTATTTTTCGTTCGGACTTCAACTCACCTAGTCTGCGGCGTTAGAGCTATTTCTCTCTTTCGCCATTTTATGAGTGTTTTGGACGGTTTTTGCTAACGCGTCTGATCGTTTATGGGTTTGATTTGATACGCTAGGATAAGGTAAGATAGGACGCGAGAATAGGATAAGATATAATATGAATTGAATAGATGAGATTGGAATGCAGAGGATAGAATGTGGTTTGGATATGATAGGATCGGAGTGAAGACGATTAGGATAGAGTATGGATAGGATGGGATGAAATTTGATAGGATAAAGTATGAATTTGATAAAATACAATGGAATAGAATATAGATAGTACAGCATGACACAACTTCAGATCAGATTAGAATTAGGCTTTATGTGATATCTCATAAAATTATTCTGTTTCTTGCGTCTTTTGGGGGACAGGTGGGTGTCGTCGCTGTTTTCCTCTCCGACGAAGGATTCCTCGCAGAATCTTCTCAGTTCCAGTCTGACAAACGACAACGGGTTTCTAACGCTGAGCTTCTCACGCCTTCGCTCGACCGCAGACGTCACGCATGACTACAGCTTCACGCATGAATGCTTCTACTTCATGTTTCCTGTCGGCGGTGGACCAATCACGGATGACGACGCAAGAATCGGAAAACACATCCGAACTCCATTCATCTCCGACTCCAAGATATGCATCTCCACTTCTCACAACGGTAATTGAGTCTAATCTGGTTATTGTTGTTACTACTACTACTACTACTGCTACTGCTGCTACTGCTACCAGTACAAGTATTTAAATAGCCAGACAATAAGTTCTGTGAAACAGTTAAACAGTTATGTCGAGGCTTGTAGTAACGATAATTAATTAAGAGTTGTAATATGCCAAAACTAATCTTTGTCGGCGGCAACGGCCTATGTTGTCATAAACTGCCGTTAAACTGAGGACCCATCCATCCATTACATGCTGTGTATGCTCGTTAGCGTGTATGCGCGCGTAGATTTGTGTGTGTGTGTGTGTTGGCGTGTGTGTGTGTGGGCGGGGGTGCTTAAATAGTTCGTTGTTGGCCCACACATTTAGAATTGCTATCGAAAACTATTTATTTTTGCAGAGGTTTCTTTTCTCTGTGCATTGTTCTGTTTTAAAGGTGGAAACTCTATGGCCTCCGTGTCGTTAGATATCCAGCGAAAACAACTCCTCTTCTTCATTGCGGTGTCCAGTTCGTTCATATTACTTCTCAGTTAAAATAACTTGCAACGTAGGCCCCTATTAGGCTGAAAATTAATAGGAGCCTAATGTAAAGACAAGTAGTAAAGACACTCCGCACGCTTAAGCTACATTTCGATCTAAGAATATTATTAACTAGATGTTTGCCCTTCCTAGGACGGAAAAGTTTAGCATGCTCGGGCGGGCCACTTGAAACCAGCGCTCTCCACTTCCGCTCCACTTCCCCTCTCCACCCCTTTCCTCTGCTTTCTTCCCTTCCCGTCCCCTACACTTCCATTCATGTTCTCCTCTCATTCCATACCACTATCCTACCCATCCCATCCCCTCCCCACCCCTCCCCTCATACACCCCTCCTAATCCCTCCCCTCATACTCCCCTCCTAATCCCTCCCCTTCCTTCTCCACTCACCCTCCTCTACTCTCTCCCCATTCCCCTCCACCTCCCACTCTCTCTTCCGTCCCTCCCCTTCCCTCCTCCTCTCCCCATTCCCTCCACCTCCCACTCCCTCTGCCGTCCCTCCCTCCCTCCCTCCCTCCCTCCAACCCTCCGTCCATGGACGCCTGTATAATAGCTATGCTTCGTCCGTCCGTCCGTCCGTTGCGCATGATATCGCGTTGCTATGACAACGTTTGTTATTGGTTATTGCGATAACGTTGAGTGACGTAAGTCAGATTGTCGCTGGCAATGAAGGCTCTAGTATTAAAATAAAGAAAATATATGCTATGACAAAATATGCAGTTTTAGTCCAGTAGAGAAAGAGTGTAGGGAGTATATTGAATTCTTTTATTCAGTTTATGTCGGAGAAGATAAGTCTTATTTAAAATGGCGCTTAATAACTTTTCATATTAAATACAACTTTTCTAGTTTACTGCATGCGCCGCATATTGCCTAACCTTTAACGTGTATACACAGCTATTTGCCTCTGTCTTGCTCATTGCTTTATTTTGTTTTTATATATAAAATCATTTAAAATGTATATAAAATTATTTATGGATTCATTTCAATTGCTGATTATTACATTGAGGCCAGTTTAACGTATCGTTCCAATAAATTACTGACTGATTTTACAGTCTTTCTGTGTTTATAAATTAATGATGCAGTTTGCATCCAAAGACATGTTAGTCCGGATATTTAAATCTCAGTAGAAAGACATACCAGATCATTTACGGAGTTCAAAGAGCAATGAATCCAGAGTGACGACAAAATCGTTTTAAATGATGTCGCGATAGATAGAACGCAGCGTTGGGGGTAGATTCATTCTAACATACGGTACATACCATGCGTCCACCTGTGACGTTCTTGTGCGTCGCAAATCATCGCGTGATTATTAAACTACATTGTACATGTCCAGGTCTTACAGTTTCTGCAGTCTTCTGCATTCGAACCAACAACGCTATATAAATTGATAGATACAATACAATACAATACAATACAACAAGCGCCCTACATGTGGACAGGCATCGCCGGATCGTGTTTCTCTAAACAGACCGTTCGCTCACCTACTACAGATGTTAACGCAACGTGTAAATCGATGGCACACATGATAGGCCTACGAGCCTCCGAATGAACAAACGTTTTGCAATAATAATTTGAACAAAGTAGGCCCTCTTTGATTATGAGGTTTTTGCCTCGCGTGAGTAGGTTGAATGACCGAAACAGTAGAGAGTTCATAAATGACTTCCACGATGACGCGAATCTGCTGTGTTTATTTTTGACTGCAGCTGTTGTTAAATTTACAAACGCAATGCCCAAGTCAACAGTGATAGACAAATAAAAACAAAGTCCACGTGTTGAATTCTGAGCGATACTCCAGATACTGCGACCTATCGCGAACGACATAGATTAGGCTAATACTGCATGTACCGTTGTATTTAAATCCGCGTGCTCGCTGTCTCCAGATTTCAAATGTTCATTTGTTGCGATTATATAAATATCAGTCAATTAGCTATAGCTTTTTTAAGAAACAATAACCTAAAACGTGGAGTTAGATTTTTCCATCGCAGTTCGCATGCAAGATGCTTAGGCCTACAGGTACATGTAGTTTGCTTTAAGTAAGAGTTTGAAAGTAGAACCTATAGTAAAAAAATCACCAGTTGACACATGAGACATTTCAGATTGCGTATATCCTTATTTTTTGGAAGTCTTCAGAGGTCTTCAGAAGCTCGATCTATCCCAGGCTAATATATTTGGAATCGAATCACGAATGAATTACAGTGTGTTGTCGTAAAGGGCGTTGAACTGAACACGAATTGGAATTAAGTAGAACAGTTTTAGATTATTAAGCCTTCGCGACCTACATCGAGCTAACTTAGCGAATATTGCATAGACACTATGCTTCCTAGTCATCACGTTCAAATTTCAACACCGTTGTGAAGTTTGAGGATTAGTGTTTGAGAGAGAGAGAGAGACAGAGAGACAGACAGGAAGAGACAGGGAAGGAAAAGAAAGAAAGAAAGAAAGAAAGAAAAAACACATAGACGTGCGATTAGCTAAAACCGACAAAAATGTTGTCGATATTCGTGAGACCTGTTTCGAAGCGATGCCTCTTTCGTCTCTTGACCCTCGTGACGATCTCCTTCGTCCTGACGTCTCTCCTGATCATGAGCGTCCAGGAAATCCTCGACTCCAGCGCCTACGCAAGAGCCGTCTACTCAGCTTCCCGTTCAGCTGATGATCGACATCGCTGTGCATCACTGGATGTCTTCGGTATGCAGCTGGGGAAGATTTTGGTCGACTGGGATGCTGATGGGAGAGAGCGATCCGTTGGGGAAGAACCTGGAAATACATCGCTAACAGAAGCAGTGCGCACACTGACAGACAATGAGCTGATGCTTGAAAAAGACAATGCACTTAGACTCCTGTACCTGGCCGACGTCCTGCAGAGGTACAAGGAGTGGCTGCTGCAGCGGAGGGGAGAAGAAGCAGAAGGACACAACGAAACGGATGCAAACGTGAGGGCCGAGGAACTGGAGAGGGCGTTGGAGAATGTGACGAGGAACGAAGGTCGTACGGTGCTTCCAATCTACATGAATATTTACACAGTCAACAGAAGCAGGCAAGTCCTCTGCATTTCAATTCACATTCATCTCCTAGCATTGGCTCAAATTTCACAAATAGAATTAGCATCTTTAGAATAAGTAATTAATTAGAATTAGAATTAGCACTCGATTAAATAGAATTATGGTTTTACGTCAGAATACAAAACGACACAAAAATGTGCAGTAGCCTACTTCTTTGACATGACTTTGTAATCTATCAGAAAATATTTCAATTAGCGACGATAACTAAAAATTGGACTGGTTTAATTAATTAGTTAATTAATAAGTTTCTTATTGATTAATTACCCTGCACTAATTTTAATCTGATGCTGAAACGATAACTCGAATTTCAGTAGTCTAATGAATTAGGTAATTAATTGGTTTCTAATTGATTAATTGCCCATTACTTGTATGCAGTGATGAACTACCGACATGGCAGCTCTTTCACAACGAGATCAGTCAACTGAGTCTCTATCCAGAACACAGTGTCTCGGTGGATCAACTCCTGGTGGACATGGCCAGGCTGCCCATCAGCAGCATCTACCCACTGAGCGATGACGGAACACAGATTAAGCTTGTCTTCAATTTGCAAGATGGCAGCAGGGTTCTCTTCAAACCAAAACGGTAAGCGTCCTTTTCCAGTCAAAGTCTACACGATTTTAATTATATTGCCATAAAGATTTGTTTAATTATCACCTTTTGTTAGAGTGTTTGTTTGGTGATTTACGGTAAGCGTCAAGGAGTGTGTTACTTTAAGTCATTTAATTACAGATATTATATGCATTCTGTTATCGTCCTTTGTAGCCTTTATTGAATTATTCCACTGGCTCTGTATATAACCTAACGATTCCCGATTGGAACCTACTGAACCTACTTCGTGTTCGCGCTCGCCGCTCACTTTAAACCTCGCGTCTCAGACTCAAATTTACTGACATTGCCCGCCTAATAATAGGAAAATGAAAAAAGTGAAAATAACTAAAGATCAAGACTGGACTTCATGAAATCAAAGTTGCATAAAAAATCAGGGATCGACTTGTAATGCTTCGAATGCGTCCCATATCCTGCTGCTAGCAATTTATCAATGATAGAGTTATTTTTGTAGAGTAGGCTTAATCTACTTGAAAAAACAGCTTAATTGTAATTTATTTCAGATTTCCTTGAAAATCATTTGAAATTTGTGTTTTAGATATACTTGACGATAATTAGGGGTCAGATGTTCAATTTTAACTGCTACATGCTTCCAGGAGCGCCGTTAGGCGTACGCACTTACGCAAATGACTTAGAAAATAATTAGAAAATATGACTTAGAAAATAATTAGAAAATATGACTTAGAAAATAATTAGAAAATATGACTTAGAAAATATGACTTAGAAAATAATTAGAAAATATGACTTGGAAAATAATTAGAAAATATGACTTAGAAAATAATTAGAAAATATGACTTAGAAAATAATTAGAAAATATGACTTAGAAAATAATTAGAAAATATGACTTAGAAAATATGACTTAGAAAATATGACTTAGAAAATATGACTTAGAAAATATGACTTAGAAAATATGACTTAGAAAATATGACTTAGAAAATATGACTTAGAAAATATGACTTAGAAAATATAACTTAGAAAATAATTAGAAAATATGACTTAGAAAATAATTGGAAAATATGACTTAGAAAATAATTGGAAAATATGACTTAGAAAATAATTGGAAAATATGACTTAGAAAATAACTAGAAAATATGACTTAGGAAATAACTAGAAAAATATGACTTAGAAAATATGACTTAGAAAATATGACTTGGAAAATATGACTTGGAAAATATGACTTGGAAAATATGACTTGGAAAATATGACTTGGAAAATAGGACTTGCAAAATAGGACTTGCAAAATATGACTTGGAAAATATGACTTGGAAAATAGGACTTGGAAAATATGACTTAGAAAATATGACTTAGAAAATATGACTTAGAAAATATGACTTAGAAAATATGACTTAGAAAATATGACTTTGAAAATGACTTAGAAAATATGACTTAGAAAATAACTAGGAAATATGACTTAGAAAATAATTACAAAATATGACTTAGAAAATAATTGGAAAATATGACTTAGAAAATAATTGGAAAATATGACTTAGAAAATAACTTGGAAAATATGACGTAGAAAATAATTACAAAATATGACTTAGAAAATAATTAGAAAATATGACTTAGAAAATAATTACAAAATATGACTTAGAAAATAATTGGAAAATATGACTTAGAAAATAATTGGAAAATATGACTTAGAAAATAATTGGAAAATATGACTTAGGAAAATAACTTAAAAAATATGACTTGAAAAATATGACTTGGAAAATATGACTTGGAAAATATGACTTGGAAAATATGACTTAGAAAATATGACTTGGAAAATATGACTTGGAAAATATGACTTGGAAAATATGACTTGGAAAATAAGACTTGGAAAATATGACTTGGAAAATATGACTTAGAAAATATGACTTGAAAATAACTTGTGACTTAGAAAATATGACTTAGAAAATAATTGGAAAATATGACTTAGAAATATGACTTAGAAAATATGACTTGGAAAATATGACTTGGAAAATATGACTTGGAAAATATGACTTGGAAAATATGACTTGGAAAATAGGACTTAGAAAATATGACTTGCAAAATATGACTTGGAAAATATGACTTGGAAAATATGACTTGGAAAATATGACTTGGAAAATATGACTTGGAAAATATGACTTGGAAAATATGACTTAGAAAATGTGACTTGGAAAATATGACTTGGAAGATATGACTTGGAAAATATGACTTGGAAAATATGACTTAGAAAATATGACTTAAAAAATATGACTTGGAAAATATGACTTGGAAAATATAACTTGAAAAATATGACTTGGAAAATAGGACTTGGAAAATATGACTTGGAAAATAGGACTTGCAAAATATGACTAGGAAAATATGACTTGGAAAATATGACTTGGAAAAAATGACTTGGAAAATATGACTTGGAAAATATGACGGAAAATATGACTTAGAAAATATGACTTAGAAAATATGACTTGGAAAATAATTTGGAAAATATGACTTAGAAAATAATTGGAAAATATGACTTAGAAAATAATTGGAAAATATGACTTAGAAAATAATTGGAAAATATGACTTAGAAAATAATTAGAAAATATGACTTAGAAAATAATTAGAAAAATAACTTAGAAAAATATGACTTAGAAAATATGACTTAGAAAATATGACTTGGAAAATATGACTTGGAAAATATGACTTGAAAAAATATGACTTGGAAAATATGACTTTGGAAAATATGACTTGGAAAATATAGACTTGGAAAATATGACTTGAAAATATGACTTGGAAAATATGACTTGGAAAATATGACTTGGAAATATGACTTAGAAAATATGACTTAGAAAATATGACTTAGAAAATATGACTTAGAAAATATGACTTAGAAAATATGACTTAGAAAATGACTTAGAAAATATGACTTAGAAAATATGACTTAGAAAATATGACTTAGAAAATAATTAGAAAATATGACTTAGAAAATAATTAGAAAATATGACTTAGAAAATAATTGGAAAATATGACTTAGAAAATAATTGGAAAATATGACTTAGAAAATAATTAGAAAATATGACTTAGAAAAATAATAGAAAAAATGACTTAGAAAATATAACTTGGAAAATATGACTTAGAAAATATGACTTAGAAAAAATGACTTAGAAAATATGACTTAGAAAATATGACTTGGAAAATATGACTTGGAAAATATGACTTGGAAAATATGACTTGGAAAATATGACTTGACTTGGAAAATATGACTTAGAAAATAGGACTTAGAAAATATGACTTGGAAAATATGACTTGGAAAATATGACTTGGAAAATAGACTTAGAAAATGACTTGGAAAATATGACTTAGAAAATATGACTTAGAAAATATGACTTAGAAAATATGACTTAGAAAATATGACTTAGAAAAAATATGACTTAGAAAATATGACTTGGAAAATATAACTTAGAAAATATGACTTGGAAAATATGAAATGGAAAATATGACTTAGAAAATATGACTTGGAAAATATGACTTGGAAAATATGACTTTGAAAATATGACTTAGAAAAATAATTAGAAAATATGACTTGGAAAATATGACTTAGAAAATATGACTTAGAAAATATGACTTGGAAAATATGACTTAGAAAATATGACTTAGAAAATATGACTTAGAAAATATGACTTGGAAAATATGACTTAGAAAATAGGACTTGGAAAATATGACTTGGAAAATATGACTTGGAAAATATGACTTGGAAAATATGACTTGGAAAATATGACTTGGAAAATATGATTTGGAAAATATGACTTGGAAAATATGACTTGGAAAATATGACTTGGAAAATATGACTTGGAAAATATGACTTAGAAAATATGACTTAGAAAATATGACTTAGAAAATATGACTTGGAAAATATGACTTGGAAAATATGACTTGGAAAATATGACTTGGAAAATATGACTTGGAAAATATGACTTAGAAAATATGACTTAGAAAATATGACTTAGAAAATATGACTTAGAAAATATGACTTAGAAAATATGACTTAGAAAAAATAGAAAATATGACTTAGAAAATATGACTTAGAAAATATGACTTAGAAAAAACTTAGAAAATATGACTTTGGAAAATATGACTTAGAAAATATGACTTGGAAAATAGGACTTAGAAAAATGACTTGAAAATAATTAGAAAATATGACTTGGAAAATATGACTTGGAAAATATGACTTAGAAAATATGACTTAGAAAATATGACTTGGAAAATATGACTTGGAAAATATGACTTGGAAAATATGACTTGGAAAATATGACTTGGAAAATATGACTTGGAAAATATGACTTGGAAAATGACTTAGAAAATATGACTTAGAAAATATGACTTAGAAAATACTTAGAAAATATGACTTAGAAAATATGACTTAGAAAATATGACTTAGAAAATATGACTTAGAAAAAACTTAGAAAATATGACTTAGAAAATATGACTTAGAAAATATGACTTAGAAAATATGACTTAGAAAATATGACTTAGAAAATGACTTAGAAAATATGACTTAGAAAATATGACTTAGAAAATATGACTTAGAAAATAATTAGAAAATATGACTTAGAAAATATGATTAGAAAATATGACTTAGAAAATATGACTTAGAAAATATGACTTAGAAAATATGATTTGGAAAATATGACTTGGAAAATATGACTTGGAAAATATGACTTGGAAAATATGACTTAGAAAATACTTGACTTAGAAAATATGACTTAGAAAATATGACTTAGAAAATATGACTTAGAAAATATGACTTAGAAAATATGACTTAGAAAAACTTATGACTTAGAAAATATGACTTAGAAAATATGACTTAGAAAATATGACTTGGAAAATATGACTTAGAAAATAATTAGAAAATATGACTTGGAAAATATGACTTAGAAAATATGACTTAGAAAATATGACTTAGAAAATATGACTTAGAAAATATGACTTAGAAAATATGACTTAGAAAATATGACTTAGAAAATATGACTTAGAAAATATGACTTAGAAAATATGACTTAGAAAATATGACTTAGAAAATATGACTTAGAAAATATGACTTAGAAAATATGACTTAGAAAATATGACTTAGAAAATATGACTTAGAAAATAACTTAGAAAATATGACTTGGAAAATATGACTTGGAAAATATGACTTGGAAAATATGACTTAGAAAATATGACTTAGAAAATATAGAAAATATGACTTAGAAAATATGACTTAGAAAATATGACTTAGAAAATATGACTTAGAAAATATGACTTAGAAAATATGACTTAGAAAATATGACTTAGAAAATAATTAGAAAATATGACTTAGAAAAAATTAGAAAATATGACTTAGAAAATATGACTTAGAAAATATGACTTAGAAAATATGACTTAGAAAATATGACTTAGAAAATAATTAGAAAAATGATAGAAATGACTTAGAAAATATGACTTAGAAAATATGACTTAGAAAATATGACTTAGAAAATATGACTTAGAAAATATGACTTAGAAAATATGACTTAGAAAATATGACTTAGAAAATATGACTTAGAAAATAATTGAAAAATATGACTTAGAAAATAATGACTTAGACTTAGAAAATATGACTTAGAAAATATGACTTAGAAAAAATGACTTAGAAAAATGACTTAGAAAATAATTAGAAAATATGACTTAGAAAATATGATTAGAAAAAATGACTTAGAAAATATGACTTAGAAAATATGACTTAGAAAATATGACTTAGAAAATATGACTTAGAAAATATGACTTAGAAAATATGACTTAGAAAATATGACTTAGAAAATATGACTTAGAAAATAATTAGAAAATATGACTTAGAAAATAATTAGAAAATATGACTTAGAAAATAATTAGAAAATATGACTTAGAAAATAATTAGAAAATATGACTTAGAAAATATGACTTAGAAAATATGACTTAGAAAATAATTAGAAAATATGACTTAGAAAATAATTAGAAAATATGACTTAGAAAATTAGAAAATATGACTTAGAAAATGAATTAGAAAATATGACTTAGAAAATATGACTTAGAAAATATGACTTAGAAAATAATTAGAAAATATGACTTAGAAAATAATTAGAAAATATGACTTAGAAAATAATTAGAAAATATGACTTAGAAAATAATTAGAAAATATGACTTAGAAAATAATTAGAAAATATGACTTAGAAAATATGACTTAGAAAATATGACTTAGAAAATAATTAGAAAATATGACTTAGAAAATAATTAGAAAATATGACTTAGAAAAATGATTAGAAAATATGACTTAGAAAATAATTAGAAAATATGACTTAGAAAATATGACTTAGAAAATATGACTTAGAAAATATGACTTAGAAAATATGACTTAGAAAATAATTAGAAAATATGACTTAGAAAATATGACTTAGAAAATATGACTTAGAAAGATAATTAGAAAATATGACTTAGAAAATAATTAGAAAATATGACTTAGAAAATAATTAGAAAATATGACTTAGAAAATGAATTAGAAAATATGACTTAGAAAATAATTAGAAAATATGACTTAGAAAATATGACTTAGAAAATATGACTTAGAAAATATGATTAGAAAATATGACTTAGAAAATAATTAGAAAATATGACTTAGAAAATAATAGAAAATATGACTTAGAAAATAATGACTTAGAAAATATGACTTAGAAAATATGACTTAGAAAATAATGACTTAGAAAATAATTAGAAAATATGACTTAGAAAATAATTAGAAAATATGACTTAGAAAATAATTAGAAAATATGACTTAGAAAATAATTAGAAAATATGACTTAGAAAATAATTAGAAAATATGACTTAGAAAATAATTAGAAAATATGACTTAGAAAATAATTAGAAAATATGACTTAGAAAATAATTAGAAAATATGACTTAGAAAATAATTAGAAAATATGACTTAGAAAATAATTAGAAAATATGACTTAGAAAATAATTAGAAAATATGACTTAGAAAATAATTAGAAAAATGACTTAGAAAATATGACTTAGAAAATATGACTTAGAAAATATGACTTAGAAAAATAATTAGAAAATATGACTTAGAAAATAATTAGAAAATATGACTTAGAAAATAATTAGAAAATATGACTTAGAAAATAATTAGAAAATATGACTTAGAAAATAATTAGAAAATATGACTTAGAAAATAATTAGAAAATATGACTTAGAAAAATAATTAGAAAATATGACTTAGAAAATAATTAGAAAATATGACTTAGAAAATAATTAGAAAATATGACTTAGAAAATAATTAGAAAATATGACTTAGAAAATATGATTAGAAAATATGACTTAGAAAATATGACTTAGAAAATATTAGAAAATATGACTTAGAAAATAATTAGAAAATATGACTTAGAAAATATGACTTAGAAAATATGACTTAGAAAATAATTAGAAAATATGACTTAGAAAATAATTAGAAAATATGACTTAGAAAAAATAATTAGAAAATATGACTTAGAAAAATAATTAGAAAATATGACTTAGAAAATAATTAGAAAATATGACTTAGAAAATAATTAGAAAATATGACTTAGAAAATAATTAGAAAATATGACTTAGAAAATATGACTTAGAAAATATGACTTAGAAAATATGACTTAGAAAATTAGAAAATATGACTTAGAAAAATGAATTAGAAAATATGACTTAGAAAATAATTAGAAAATATGACTTAGAAAATAATTAGAAAATATGACTTAGAAAATAATTAGAAAATATGACTAGAGAAAATAATTAGAAAATATGACTTAGAAAATAATTAGAAAATATGACTTAGAAAATATGATTAGAAAATATGACTTAGAAAATATTAGAAAATATGACTTAGAAATGACTTAGAAAATATGACTTAGAAAATATGATTAGAAAATATGACTTAGAAAATAATTAGAAAATATGACTTAGAAAATAATTAGAAAATATGACTTAGAAAATAATTAGAAAATATGACTTAGAAAATAATTAGAAAATATGACTTAGAATATGACTTAGAAAATATGACTTAGAAAATAATTAGAAAATATGACTTAGAAAATAATTAGAAAATATGACTTAGAAAATAATTAGAAAAATATGACTTAGAAAATGAATTAGAAAATATGACTTAGAAAATAATTAGAAAATATGACTTAGAAAATAATTAGAAAATATGACTTAGAAAATAATTAGAAAATATGACTTAGAAAATAATTAGAAAATATGACTTAGAAAATAATTAGAAAATATGACTTAGAAAATATGATTAGAAAATATGACTTAGAAAATATGACTTAGAAAATATATGACTTAGAAAATAATAGAAAATATGACTTAGAAAATAATTAGAAAATATGACTTAGAAAATAATTAGAAAATATGACTTAGAAAATAATTAGAAAATATGACTTAGAAAATAATTAGAAAATATGACTTGACTTAAAAATAATTAGAAAATATGACTTAGAAAATAATTAGAAAATATGACTTAGAAAATAATTAGAAAATATGACTTAGAAAATAATTAGAAAATATGACTTAGAAAATAATTAGAAAATATGACTTAGAAAATAATTAGAAAATATGACTTAGAAAATAACTTAGAAAATATGACTTAGAAAATAATTAGAAAATATGACTTAGAAAATATGACTTAGAAAAATAATTAGAAAATATGACTTAGAAAATAATTAGAAAATATGACTTAGAAAATAATTAGAAAATATGACTTAGAAAATAATTAGAAAATATGACTTAGAAAATATGACTTAGAAAATATGACTTAGAAAATATGACTTAGAAAATATGACTTAGAAAATATGATTAGAAAATATGACTTAGAAAATATGACTTAGAAAAATAATTAGAAAATATGACTTAGAAAAATAATTAGAAAATATGACTTAGAAAATAATTAGAAAATATGACTTAGAAAATATTAGAAAATATGACTTAGAAAATAATTAGAAAATATGACTTAGAAAATAATTAGAAAATATGACTTAGAAAATAATTAGAAAATATGACTTAGAAAATATGACTTAGAAAATAATTAGAAAATATGACTTAGAAAATATGACTTAGAAAATATGACTTAGAAAATATGACTTAGAAAATATGACTTAGAAAATAATTAGAAAATATGACTTAGAAAATAATTAGAAAATATGACTTAGAAAATATGACTTAGAAAATATGACTTAGAAAATAATTAGAAAATATGACTTAGAAAATAATTAGAAAATATGACTTAGAAAATAATTAGAAAATATGACTTAGAAAATAATTAGAAAATATGACTTAGAAAATAATTAGAAAATATGACTTAGAAAATAATTAGAAAATATGACTTAGAAAATAATTAGAAAATATGACTTAGAAAATAATTAGAAAATATGACTTAGAAAATAATTAGAAAATATGACTTAGAAAATAATTAGAAAATATGACTTAGAAAATAATTAGAAAATATGACTTAGAAAATAATTAGAAAATATGACTTAGAAAATAATTAGAAAATATGACTTAGAAAAAATTAGAAAATATGACTTAGAAAATAATTAGAAAATATGACTTAGAAAATAATTAGAAAAATGACTTAGAAAATAATTAGAAAATATGACTTAGAAAATAATTAGAAAATATGACTTAGAAAATATGACTTAGAAAATATGACTTAGAAAATATGACTTAGAAAATATGACTTAGAAAAAATGACTTAGAAAATATGACTTAGAAAATAATAGAAAATAATTAGAAAATATGAACTTTAGAAAATAATTAGAAAATATGACTTAGAAAATAATTAGAAAATATGACTTAGAAAATAATTAGAAAATATGACTTAGAAAATAATTAGAAAATATGACTTAGAAAATAATTAGAAAATATGACTTAGAAAATAATTAGAAAATATGACTTAGAAAAATAATTAGAAAATATGACTTAGAAAATAATTAGAAAATATGACTTAGAAAATAATTAGAAAATATGACTTAGAAAATAATTAGAAAATTAGAAAATATGAAAATATGAAGAAAATAATTAGAAAATATGACTTAGAAAATAATTAGAAAATATGACTTAGAAAATAATTAGAAAATATGACTTAGAAAATATAGAAAATATGACTTAGAAAATAACTTAGAAAATATGACTTAGAAAATAATTAGAAAATATGACTTAGAAAATAATTAGAAAATATGACTTAGAAAATAATTAGAAAATATGACTTAGAAAATAATTAGAAAATATGACTTAGAAAATAATTAGAAAATATGACTTAGAAAATATGACTTAAATAATTAGAAAATATGACTTAGAAAATAATTAGAAAAATATAGAAAATAATTAGAAAATATGACTTAGAAAATAATTAGAAAATATGACTTAGAAAATAATTAGAAAATATGACTTAGAAAATAATTAGAAAATATGACTTAGAAAAAATAATTTAGAAAATATAGACTTAGAAAATAATTAGAAAATATGACTTAGAAAATAATTAGAAAATATGACTTAGAAAATAATGACTTAGAAAATAATTAGAAAATATGACTTAGAAAATAATTAGAAAATATGACTTAGAAAATAATTAGAAAATATGACTTAGAAAATATGACTTAGAAAATATGATTAGAAAATATGACTTAGAAAATAATTAGAAAATATGACTTAGAAAATAATTAGAAAATATGACTTAGAAAAATAATTAGAAAATATGACTTAGAAAATAATTAGAAAATATGACTTAGAAAATAATTAGAAAATATGACTTAGAAAATAATTAGAAAATATGACTTAGAAAATATGACTTAGAAAATATGACTTAGAAAATATGACTTAGAAAATATGACTTAGAAAATAATTAGAAAATATGACTTAGAAAAATAATTAGAAAATATGACTTAGAAAATAATTAGAAAATATGACTTAGAAAATAATTAGAAAATATGACTTAGAAAATAATTAGAAAAATGACTTAGAAAATAATTAGAAAATATGACTTAGAAAATAATTAGAAAATATGACTTAGAAAATAATTAGAAAATATGACTTAGAAAAAAATTAGAAAATATGACTTAGAAAATATGACTTAGAAAATATGACTTAGAAAATAATTAGAAAATATGACTTAGAAAATAATTAGAAAATATGACTTAGAAAATAATTAGAAAATATGACTTAGAAAATATGACTTAGAAAATAATTAGAAAATATGACTTAGAAAAATAATTAGAAAATATGACTTAGAAAATAATTAGAAAATATGACTTAGAAAATAATTAGAAAATATGACTTAGAAAATAATTAGAAAATATGACTTAGAAAATAATGAATATTAGAAAATATGACTTAGAAAATAATTAGAAAATATGACTTAGAAAATAATTAGAAAATATGACTTAGAAAATAATTAGAAAATATGACTTAGAAAATAATTAGAAAATATGACTTAGAAAATAATTAGAAAATATGACTTAGAAAATAATTAGAAAATATGACTTAGAAAATAATTAGAAAATATGACTTAGAAAATAATTAGAAAATATGACTTAGAGGTATAATTAGAAAATAATTAGAAAATATGACTTAGAAAATAATTAAAAAATATGACTTAGAAAATAAAGAAAATATGACTTAGAAAAATAATTAGAAAATATGACTTAGAAAATAATTAGAAAATAATGATGACTTAGAAAATAATTAGAAAATATGACTTAGAAAATAATTAGAAAATATGACTTAGAAAATAATTAGAAAATATGACTTAGAAAATAGAAAATTAGAAAATATGACTTAGAAAATAATTAGAAAAATGACTTAGAAAATAATTAGAAAATATGACTTAGAAAATAATTAGAAAATATGACTTAGAAAATAAGTCTATCGATTTAAATAGAAAATTAAGTCTAATAATTAGAAAATAAGTCTATCGACTTAGAAAATAGGCGCGTATGATCATAATCTATCGACTTAGAAAATAAGAAAATCGACTTAGAAAATAAGTCTATCGACTTAGAAAATAATCTATCGACTTAGAAAATAATCTATCGATTTAGAAAATAATCTATCGACTTAAAAAATAATCTATTGATATTATATGGTATAATGACATTATTTACTATTATAAAATATGATACTATCATATAATAATGAGTATAATCTACTGTTGAAATGATATGTGTACAAATATTATATTTGTACACCTAAATGGCTTCTCTCGAGTGCTATCTGTCAAATTTCAAGATATCAAATTTCAAAATGTTGTGTTCCTTGAACATTTAGTAAAACTACATCGTTAGGCCCTACCTCATGGCTTCACGATTCGGTAGTTGAATCCTTCTCGTTTGGATTGTGTACCATTTATAAACTATTTATGCTAATTATGTCTGGTCAGCAATATGTTTACCTTAAGGCTTATAGCGCTCTTAGAAATTGAACGTATTTTCTAGTTTTTATATTAAATTCAATAAGTGTCTGGTTTGCTAGTATTGTCTGCAGTCAAACGCGACTCAAACTACATCTTAGCAACGAGTGACATCTGGTTCCAACAAGCATTGAAATGATGAAGCAATTTTGTTCCGATGACTGCTTAAAATTACAGTGTGGAAATTCAAAAAAGTTTTAAGTGAGGAGGGGCACATCCCCCTCCCCAAACCCCTCCCCTGCTCGGCGCTGCAGGCCACAGCGATCGTCCTTCGGACGCCCGTTCATCGTATCCCTCCACTGACCTTCGTCCTTTTGAGTTTTCGTTAGGTTGTTGATTGGGTCATCGCATACAGGCGTATAGGCTTCAGCAGCAGTTGACGTAGTTCTGGTGTATGGGTCACGACCTCGCCTTTCAGTCCATGCTTTGTGTCGTAAGAGTAGCAGCCCCACGGCTACTATGTTGTTGTTGACAACGATTGGGTGAGTCGGTCACGCCCTTGTGCTTTGACCGAAGTGGTCGGTGGAGGTGTTAGCAACCCTGGGTCATCGGTTGTTCCAACTAGACCACCAGCTCCGTTTCTTGTTTTGTTAGGTGTCCGCTGCTGACCATCGTCTAAGTTGGCCATCCGCTAAGCACCACCGTGACCTCGACAGCATCCAGAGCCTTTCCATAGGCGACATCATCCAGAGCCTCTCCACAGGTGACATCATCCAGAGCCTTTCCATAGGCGACAAAAAGCATCATCCAGAGCCTCTCCATAGGCGACATCATCCAGAGCCTTTAAATTGGCGACATCATCCAGAGCCTCTCCATAGGCGACATCCTCCAGAGCCTCTCCATAGGCAAAGGCAACATCATCCAGAACCTTTCCATAGGCTACATCATCCAGAGCCTTTCCATAGGCGACAAGTCATCATCCAGAGCCTCCATAGGCGACATCCTCCAGAGCCTCTCCATAGGCGACATCATCCAGAGCCTCTCCATGGGCGACATCATCCAGAGCCTTTCCATAGGCGACATCATCCAGAGCCTCTCCACAGGTGACATCATCCAGAACCTTTCCATAGGCGACTTCATCCAGAGCCTTTCCATAGGCTACATCATCCAGAGCCTTTCCATAGGCGACAAGTCATCATCCAGAGCCTCTCCATAGGCGACATCCTCCAGAGCCTCTCCATAGGCGACATCATCCAGAGCCTCTCCATGGGCGACATCATCCAGAGCTTTTCCATAGGCGACTGTATGCAGCGCCTCTCCATAGGCAACAGCATACAGACCCTCTCCATAGGCAACAGCATACAGACCCCTCTCCATAGGCAACAGCATACAGACCCTCTCCATAGGCTACATCATCCAGAGCCTTCCATAGGCGACATCATCCAGAGCTCTCCATAGGCATGATGGGCGACATCATCCAGAGCTTTTCCATAGGCGACTGTATGCAGCGCCTCTCCATAAGCAACAGCATACAGACCCTCTCCATAAGCAACAGCATACAGACCCTCTCCATAGGCAACAGCATACAGACCCTCTCCATAGGCAACAGCATACAGACCCTCTCCATAGGCAACAGCATACAGACCCTCTCCATAGGCAACAGCATACAGACCCTCTCCATAGGCGACATCATCCAGAGCCTCTCCATAGGCAACATCATCCACAGCCTTTCCATAGGCGACTGCATACATTGCCTCTGAATAAGCAATAGCATATATAATTATATATATATACATACATATTTATATATGTATACATATATATATATATATATATCAATATATGATTGATTGATTGACTCGTTTATTGACTTGCATATCATCAACACTTCAATGCAACATACTGTTTCTGACAAGGACAATCAAGTTGCAAATTCAATACAACATTTATGCAGGTCAATGAGTCAGCCGAAAAAGGTCACGTAGACCTGCTAAAGACTCAGCTGACTCATTTATAACATTAATACTTTCATGAAATTGCTGCATAAAGTAAAGATATGTACAGTGAAACATTGAGTTGAAAATATACATTATAAGCGATTATCAAATAGATCCCAGAGTTGAGGGTTGCAGAAAACTAATAAAAGAAATATTAAATAGTGATGACAATGACTGATCAACAAATAGTCAATCACTAGGTAAAGTTGGGGGAGGAGGCAATCTCATCGAGCCATTCCACTGATAAACCATACACCAACAAAAAGTTCTTTAATCTAAGTTTAAATTGCTTGATGGATACAGTGTTTCTTAAATCCTCAGGAAGGGAATTCCATAGTGTAGGTTCACAACATTTCATGGAGAATTGTATCAATTCGGTTCTTGCACTGGCACCATAGTATTTATCAGATGCTCTAGTATTATAAGATAAACAAATCCATCGAAGTTGGGAGACAACATGTGACGATGATACCTAAACGTGAACAGACCTATCTGTAATTTGGTTATATCTCGTACCTTCAGTATTCTATGTTTCAGGGATGCAAATTTGGTGCTGGAGCGCCAGTAGAAATTTAATATTACACAAATAGCACGGTTCTGGAGAATTACCAATGCAGTCAAGCGAGAGGAACTCGAAATATCTCATGGGGCTATGTACTGAATTGTGGCCCTAGCAACTGTGGGGTCAATATCATCAACCCCACAACTCGCAGAGACCGTAACTGGTCTGCAACAGGCTCATTGAAGAACAAGGGCAATCAGTTAGAAAATTTGTAAAATGTGGGATGGGATCATGACTCATGAGGAGTCTGTTTTGGAGGCCAAAGTAGAACCAATGTTCACGAAATAATCATTAAACCTATTAGCAACCTCGGACTTGTCTGAAGTACTCACATCGCTAAAGGTAAAGACCTCAGACGTAAGAAGTTGTTACCACAATTTAACAATGACCTTATATTTCTACAAGTTTTTCTCGGGTCATTTTCACATTCAGATAACCTATTGGCATAGTACAGCTTTTCAGAAGCAATTTTAGCCTTTTTGAAAACATTATGAAATTTCGTGAACTGTCTTCATTGCAATAAACAGTTCGCTTACCGTGGTCGAAACACATCGCTGATGTATCACTTTCAGCATGTGGAATGATTGAATTTTTTGTAGAAAGAATGTAGTAACTGACTCAGTGACTAGATTTTAAACAGTCTCCAAACTTTACGTAACAGACATCAAATTAATCGAATTTAATCAATTAATCGAAGTTTAATTTTGGAGATTAATCGATTAATTTTTTTAAATCAGTACCAGCCTTAATGTGTGTGTGTGTTTGTTTGTTTGTTTGTTTGTTTGTTTGTGTGCCTAAACATAGCTCACGACCTCAGCCTCTGCTTCGGCAGACGGCAGAAATGGTTTCATCAATCCCAGTTCCATTTAAGAAAACAATTTTTTTCATCAATCCAGCTTCCATTTTAAATTGACCATATGAAATAATTTAGCTACGGGATTACCGATACCTGTTCCTGGCGAAGAAGAACTTCCGGAGGCAGCGCTGGACGGTCGCAGCCTCTTCCATCGGTCGAACTCCACGAAAACATCGGGCCATATCCTGCGTTGACGCATTCACAAAGGGCCTCATGAAAAGGACACGTAGCCTACGAAAAATGATCTCTAAGTTATCAAACACAAACGCAGCCAAAAATTCGCAAACTATAGAATAATTGCAAAAATCTGCGATCGTCATCCAGCCATTTAATTAGAAAAGGTAGACAGAGAATGCCGATGACGTCGTCAACAATGAGGTGGGCGGAAACGGAAATTACGTCACCGCTCGAAAAGTTGAAAATCTCTTAATAACATGAAATAATTTATGTTAAGCTATAGGCTATAAGAGTAGTAATAAGAACAATAAATTATAGGCTACCATAAAGTTTTCGGTGTAGGAGTCTGTAAAAGTAGCAATAATAAACTAAACTAAATATTAATTAACTCTTTCGCGGCGAATGCGGTCGAAAACGACCGCATAACAAAAACGCGTCCATTTCGCATATGATTAGCTATATTTAGAGTTCTATTTATACATTTTAGATAGAGGAAAATGTTGTAGATTCCGAAAATACCCTGACATGGGTTTTTCCAATAATTTGGTGAAGTTAAAAGGGCAACTTTGGCGATGAAATTTTGACATTCTTACACCCGGCCATTTCAATGTAAATAGTCACGTCCCGTTATTGATAATTGGCCCATTTCTCTGTAATTTAATGTTTTTTCATCAGCAAACTTCAAACAAGTAAATTATATCGTTCAACAAATGTTGTAAAGGCTCTAAAACAAATATATTTGACGATGCAGAGGTTTCGAGATTTGAAGGCCACCCATCGGCAATCGCATTGCCGATGCGGCCGATGTTATTATTTATTAGGAGAAAAATTAGGCTAGCCCATGTGATCACTTCTCTGTAGTTATATTTTTTATTCATCAGCGAAGTCCAAAAAATAAAATGTATCGGTCAGGCAATTTTGTAAACGCTCTCTAAAGAAATAGGCTACGTTTGACGAGGTGGACAATTTTGGGTCTGAAATACGGCAACGTCGTGGAACTTACCGTTGTGAGTGACGATATCACATCATTGAGTGGAAGCAATATAAGATCATTTTCGACTAAATTCACTAATTGTTAGCCCTTCTCCCGTTGCTACAAGTTTGTCACATACGTGGCTACATTTATAAGTGTTTTTATTACATAATATTCTATTCGTCGATTTTTATGAATTTCTAATGTTATAATTTTTATTTTTATTTTTTTTAAATTTAATTTATTTATAAATTTTAAGGCAAACACATAAATTGATATGCTTTTTCAAGATAGAATATTGTTGAGGAATCAAGTACGAACAAAATGATATAGGACATGTCTATATTTCAACAGATTTAAGTGTTTGTCTTCATATAAACTAATTATGGTGAAATTCATAAAAAACAACATAGCTGCGAAAGAGTTAAGCTGGTTACGCGCTATAAGCTTATGATTTTGTTGTGACACGATCACTGAAAAGTGGGCATATGTGGGCCTATATAGTCTATATAGGCTAATAGGCCCACATATTTATGTGTGTATAATTATAATCAAAGATTTTAGAGTCGTAGTCTACGACTCTAATATCTTTGATATAATTATATGCAACAATGTCGTTATTAGGGAAGGACCGATTGCCGATTAATCGGATCAGAAGCGGAATAGTCTAAAAAGCAGGCCAACTAAGTAATCGGTATTGGAAATCGGCCAAAAATGCCAATCGGCTCTTCCCTAGTCATTATGTATTGACAATACGAAATTTGATTGGAATCTTAAAAATTCAATGCTGTTGATAATAACGCAGAGAAATTACACTGTTGCATGGACGCTGCATGGACGGCGTCCAGGCTGTGCTGCCTAATAAGTGGCAGGACGGCGTCCAGCCTTGAAAATAAGTGCCTAGACGCCGTCCATGACCGTCCATTCACACTTTAAGCCCTGCGTTTGTTCAAGAACTAGGAGGCAGGATCTTTGCAGCGACCGGCGACCAGCGTGAGACCAGTCATCTGCTGCAACGCCTATCGGTCGCCCTACAGATTGGAAACTCTCTGTCTGTATCTATTCTGTGGTTTTAGCCACCTCGGACTGCAACAACAGCTAGCCCAGGACTGAATGACGGCTTATAAAATTATTGAAACGGTCATTTTTAATCAGTCTGTAAAAAGTTTGTCGGTTTTATGAAGAAATAAATTTGTCTTATAATAATATTATTATCGTTGACTTAATTTTCTTCACAATAATGAGCTGCAATGCATTTGTTATTTAGGTCTTAACAAAACTTGATCTACCTTCCTGTCTCACAAAGGACTGAGCTCCAGCTAGACTAAGTCACACGACGTGTCATCGCCTAAACTCAATAAGCAGAAGTGTATGTATGTATGTATATTCGTTTATTTCATAAAACAACAGGCAAAACGCTATAGGTGAACAATAGCAGTTGACAGTATAGCTAGGCCTACTTATGGGTGAGCTAATTAGTACATGTTTCTATATAACATTCTTGAGATAAAGTTAATCGAGTTTTTATCGGGAAGGGTGAAATTGTGTGCCCTTTGTCCAGTGATCCCTGTCATATACAAAAAATAACCGGAACGCCCACTTCAGGATGAACCGGAACGCGGCTTCAGGCGCCATGCTAATCAAAGAAAGAACCGATACGGCGTTGCGGTCGTCCAAAAAAGAACCGGAACGCCGTTCCGGTGCGATGCGGTCCCAAACGCTCCCCGCCTATGTCGAATGTTATATATAACTTTCGCTGCATTGGGCAAAGGCCACGGAGAACATGAAGCTCATTGTTCTGGACAGCTCTGAACAGAGCGTCGTCTGCCGCTTGTGCTAACGTTTAAGCAGTCAGATCATCAGGATCTACTGTAAGTAGCCAGCACACCTGAGTCTGTTCACGAAGCACTCGAGGGGTTTGTCTCTCCCTCTCCCTAGGCCCCACGTCATGCGGGGAGGAATGGTTCTGATGGCATACAGTGAGGCAGAACCAGAGCAGAGGATCTTATTATAACAGCGCTCGTGAATAAACAGGTGCCCTGCGCTTGGCTTTCGAGTGGCGCTTTAGAAGTTTGGAGATTACGATTACGATTATTAATGTAGTCTGTAGTCTGTAATTGTTAATTTTTCGCCAATAAGAAAAAGTGGTTTATCAGCGGATGGAGTGGGCTAGAATAGGCTATTTCCGCTAATATAATAGTGGTAGGCCTAATTTTCGATAAACGACCTTTTGCGGACGCTGCAGTTTAAACCATAAGAGGCCGTTGGTTTAAACAGTAAGTATGTATGTAAGTAAGTAAGTAAGTAAGTAAGTAAGTAAGTAAGTAAGTAAGTAAGTATCGACTTTAACTCACCGTTGCAGACCGCATTCTGAGTTACAAACGACGTTATACATAAAACGTGTACATTCAAAGACAAGAATAATCAGAATATAACATACGAATAAGAAAGATTCCTCGCATTCGATCATCTGCCTCCAGTGATGTGCATTAGACTAATTTTTAAAGTTAAACTTTAACTATTAACTATTTTTCAACTAAAATAAAACAGTTTAACTGAAGTTGGCAACTGATTTTGTCAATAAGTTAACTAAACTAAAAATTGTTAGTTAAACTTTTTCCAACCTTTAACAAACTTTTACAAACGTTTTCACAATTACAGGTGTTAATTGAACTGTAATAATGCACAGCGTCAATGACAAATTGACAATTTCCCTTTCAAGCTACGTAATATGTACTAAACTAATAGCCCAACTACAGTTCTACCAGAAAATAGTGAAAACAGTTAATTGTTAATGCAAAAGATGATGCATCGTGCAATGCAATGAAGTTCACTTGACTTAAGTAATAAAACCAGTTAGGCTACTCATGACAATCATTGCGAAAGATATACAGGGTGCGGCCGAAAAAAATACCCCATTTCGAAAATTGCGATTTCTCGAAAACCGCTAAACATTTTGTTACAAAACTTCGTCAGTCTATTTGACACATATCTATCTACAGCTTGGCTAAATCTAATCAAATTCGAATCATGAAAACCAAAATGGTGCAACCCTGAAGTGAAACAATGTCATTTTCGTTTCAACAGACAGTTACTGACAGCAATAAGTAACAAAGTAACGACGCAAACAGTAATGTAACAAGGTTCAAGGTTACTTATTGTTATAGGCCAAGTGTTAAGTTTTGTGCAAGGAATGTTCGAAGTGACCGCCGTTTGCTTTTATGCAAGCTTGCAGACGTTTTCGAAAGCCCAGAACAGACTTCTGAATGCATGGTCTCAAGTGGCAAGTCATGCCAGGTGATTTGCAGTGTATTTTTCAGTTCAGGAATGTTCTTCGGCTTTGTGGTAAGTTTGTTGTAGGTCTCAAGCATTGCACCCCAGACAGCATAGTCGAGTGGGTTCAAATCTGGGGACTTTGGCGGCCATGAATCCTTGTCAATGAAGTCCGGGCAGTGACTTGTTAACCAATCTTGGGCCAGCTTTGCGCCGTGAGCGGGCGCTCCATCTTGCTCTTGCTGCAAAATGAACTGATTTCCAAAGCTTGTCGACAGTCATCGACAAGATTAGGCAAAAGATTCTCCACGTAGTATACTTAGCATTGACTTTGGCCTTCTCGTCAATGAAATGCAAGCGTCCATTACCCTCATAGCTGACACCTGCAGAAACCATGATGTGGGGAGAGAACTTGGCTCTCTCGACCAACAGACGGATGGATATCGGCTTTTTTCTTCTACGCCCAGACGCTTACAACTGCAATTTTACTCAAAATGTAAACAAAACACCGTCTGCAAAGCTGAAATGTCGCAATTATGGCACACCGCAGACTACTTTATGTAAAAATATGATTTCCTATTTCGTGAATGCCGTGTTCAGTTGAAAAAATGCAGTTCTTTCTTCTGCCTGATGTCATGATCACAAATATAAAGATAATGACATAAAATTTTCAAATAATATGCAAAAATATGTTATGAATAAGAATGAAAATATTTGTAACAAAATATTCAGCGGTTTTCGAGAAATCGCAATTTTCGTAATGGAGTATTTTTTTCGACCGCACCCATGTAGTTGCGTAGTTGCCGATTTTGTTAGTTAAACTTTTCAGTTAATAACTAAACAATATATATATATATATATATATATATATATATATATATATATATATTAGTTAAACTTTGGTTTTAACTAACTATTTTTCTCTAGTCAAACTTCATCCTTAACTAACAAAAATTAATTTAACTAAAAGTTTTAAAATTTTTAGTTAACTTTTGCCCATCACTGTCTGCCTACATGAGAAATCTATCGTGTGCCCTTGGTCGAAGGGAGCGCTTCGACTGATTTATAGGGGTTAAGTAATAGAACAACACGTGCTCAGGGTTGCGCACAATCGAAGCAAAAAGGACCTTGTCTGCCCTTGAGCAGAGCTGCTCAAAAGATGGGGTATCCTCAGGGACAGCCGAGCCGACAAAGTCGTCATAATACAGCCTGAAGCCTTCTTCGACCACCAGCGACAACAAATCCCCACCAATGAGGCCGACGAGTAAAGCGTACCAGCCACCACTGCCCACCAGTGTGGATCTCACAACATTATGCCCCTCCCGAGATTGAAATTTTTCGGGCTAGTGCGGTACGTAGGCCTACACGGGTAAATTAAATGGCGTGAGCCCCTTCAAACGGGTATCGATGGTAAAGGATCTCACGGTTCTCACCCGATCAATTCATTGAAAAGTGAGCAGAGTCGAGGCCATGGCACTTAAAAACGTGTACATTTAGGCCTACATTTATGTCGAATCCTTTCGCCGAGAATCGGATAGGTCATCTTTCAAAGAACAGTCGGCGTCTTTGTAACGATATATATGCATATCGTAGAGTTCGTTTTTTTATTGTTGAAGATGACCAGCGACATACAAATAAGATCTTAGGCCTATATATATATATGTCCGCAACGAGACTGCTGAGGATTTCGCTCCACCCACATAGGTCTACTCGACAACATTTAGACCAATATTCGAAGAGGTGAATGACGAAAATCTGAAAACGATTCTTTTATCTTTTCCATGAATTCGTCGACGAGTTGCTTCCTTTCCTAGTGCAGCCTGGAATTCATTGTAGGCGGAAGAATATTTAACACCAAGTCAAAAGCGAGTTGAAGAAGATTGAACTGGATCCGGAAAACATCGTCAACTGTCGCCCGATACCGAACCTTACATATATATTTTTCTATCGAAGATAATCGAGGAAAGTATTGCTGGACAGAGATGGTAGGCCTGCACTATACTTAGAAGAAAGCGAACTGATGCCGAAGCTTCAGTTCGACTTCATGAAGGGTCATTCAACGGAGACGGTCTAACCAAGACTTCTGTTGGACGTCTGTGAGATCATTGATCTGGTCATGTCAAGCTGTTAGCGCGTTTTCATGTAGGCACTAAGCGCAGCGTTCGACAAGTCGATCATGACATCTTGATCTCTCGACTTAGAATCTCTTATGGAAATGGCCGAAATGCTGGACGACCTCTGGACTGACTTTTCTCCTTCCGCGACGGACGGACTATGATGGTGACTATCGGCTCAGACTACACAGCAATGTGTTCCACAGGATTCAGTATCTGCAGTGACGTAACTAGGACTTCTCGTTTGGGGTGGGTGGGTTAAGCCTTGAGCATGGAAACATGAATACAGTGTTCATACGAATTTTTAGCTGTAAGCATGCAACGGCTTCATTTATTTTTTTTGGAGGGGGCTTCAGCTTCGTGAAGGGGGGTGGGGAGGCTTAAACCCCTCCAAACCCGATGCAAGTTACATCCCTAAGTATCTGTGAAGTTCACGCACACCTAATACACCGCCGATCTTACTCGACTCTTCATTGCTCTGGGAGCCCAGGTTCTGCATGTAGGCTGATAACGTACAACTATTCTCCACGAGCCATTCGTCTGACGCATTCCCTTGTGTGTTTTCTACACAGGCCATTGTAGCAGAAGTACAAAGTGGGATATGTTCACGTAGGCTGCGGCTGAATTCAAAACAGACACAGTATATCTGGCTGGGCATAAGTCAGGTGCGATCAAATGTTGATCTGAGGACTCCATTACATCGCAATTCCCTGTCTGGAATCAACAGTTCATCGTCCGCAGCCTGAGTGTGTTTTTGGATGGAACAGCACAGTTAATACGGGCTGGATCTGAGGCAATCGCAACATTGGCCGAGCCAGGCAAACCTGCAGCAACGACAAAATTGCAACAGTCAAAGCGTGTCCTATAGGACTCTATAGGAGACCTATCAATGACGGACCATGTGAACCACCGTTGCAGATTCCGCGTCTCCTGCAGTTGCGCCAGATAGGGTCGTACTGTCGTACACGGCGCAATTTGTCGTTCAGCGCTGCGGTAACTCTTGTCCATTCATTCATCAGGACGCGCTTTGATTGTTGCAATTCTGTCATTGCTGGTCTGCCAGTGTTCCAGTTGCGCCAGATCCAGTCCGCATATAATTGTGCTGCCCGAGTCGTAGCCATCAAGTCCAAATATTCGCATATAACTGAATATATATATATATATATATATATATATATATATATATATATATATATATATATACGAGAAACATTACGCTGCATGGTTTCCTGTTTCGTAGCGTATTGCTTTCAAGACAATCATGCTGGCACAGCCCCGCTGGCATAAAACACCAGAGAGCTCTGTGTTCCAGTCTCGAGTCAGCTGGATCAACGATCATTGCACTCTGCGGCCCATGGATATATATATATATATAATATATATATTGTATTGTATTGTATTGTATTGTATTTGAACACTTGTTATAGCGCCCCTACCAGATTTTCCATTCAGAGGCGCTCCCGACTACTGCGCGAACGCTGAATCGGAGTTTCACGCCGAAGCGCATGAGCAATTGCGAGTGAAGGACTTGCCCAGGGTCCCTACGCGGCGACTTTTGAGGTGGATTCGAACCCGCAACCCTCCAGCTGCAAGGCACCGAACATACCCCTAAACCACCGCGCCCCAGTTGTATTGTGATGTGTTGTATTGTGTGTTGTATTGTACTCCACGTTTATAATGCGACCGAGCCACCCGCAGTAAAGATCCGAGAAATTAATCTCTGATAAACCGACCCGACCGGGAAGCGAACCCGGGGCGCCGGCGTGACGAGCAGGCTACCAACCCACTCGGCCACTCAGGATCCTCACATATATATATATATATGCAGGTACCGCGCTGTCGCATGCACTTCAACTCGAACCCATCGGGGCATCTTGTCTCGTATCGTATCGTATTTAAGTATTTGTAAAGCGCCTCTCGTAGGGTGAACCGTTCAGAAGCGCTCCCAGTGTGTTGGACCCTCCTCCTGAAAGTCTCCTACTGCACTTACGTACTGTGACCTTAGACTGTTCTGCGTACCTCTGCAAACGGTCTTAAAACGCACTTTTTTAGATTGTCAGATGCAGTCATTGTAATTGTTATTAGTAACTTCTATTGCGCCGGTGTCTAATGCACAAGGCATTAACCGATGGCACACCAACACCAAGTCGTAGTTAGGTCAACATACAGAATATCGGTGCGTAAGACAGAGAGGCAACCTATGGTGGATAAGCAGTTTGCTAGAGGTAAGTTTTAAGTAGACAACGAAATGACACAAGAGACTGGGCAAAGCAGACACATGGAGACAGTTCCAAAACAGGTAAGTCCAGCAACTAAAAAGCTCGTTCACCAAGAGCAGTTCTTGATTTAGGTATGACCAATCAAAGATAATCAGATGACTTCATTGAATAATGACAAGTCTGGGGAAAAGGAACTGACTTGAAGTATCGAGGCTATAGCTAGAGTTCAAAGTTTTATAAGCAATGAGCCCCAATTTGAGACCAATTCCATGCCAAACAGGAAGCCAATGCAAAGCTTTAAGAACAGAGGTTATATGTTCATATTTATATGTATAAGTTATGGCTCTAGCCAAAGAGTTCTGAACTCTGCAACTTCAGCATGTTTCACTTATTGGTACCAGTAAGAAGCGAGTTGCTGTAATCTAGGCAAATGGAAAACAATGCGTTTGTCAGAGATATCCTTGCAGACATCGACACATAATTCTGCGTATGTCATGAATGAACATAACTATAATGACTTACAAATACTGTTTACCTGGCCAGTGAGAGACATGGTACAATTGAAAACAATGCCCAAGTTCTATAAGCAGCATCTGCCAGTTCAACAATTGAGTCACCCAGTTTCAGTGACTTAAGCCGATCAAAATTTTGAAGTTGCTTTTCAAGTAGCAGAAATTCCGTCTTCGATTGGTTAAGGACGAGTTTATTGGACACTTCCAAGACTGTGCCTCGTCAAAGACAACAGCAGACAACAGCTGCACAGACAGGCCACATGACAGACTGTCGAATGAAGTGTAGATTAGTGTCAGCATAGAAATAAAAACATCCCAGCGAATGATTATCCAGCAATGTTCCTGTAGGTGTCCTACATAGGTAGAGCGCTGTTGCGAGTTACAAAAATGCGCAATATTATGTGTCCTGATAGATATACATACATGCATACTGTAAGGCGGCTTATTGTCTGCGTATACGAGGTGTGCAGGAAAAAACTTTCCCTAGACTAAATAAATTAACTGCTCTGGGGAACGAACTCTTAGAGGAAGGAAACTGGTCCTGCAAAAGCAGCAAAATGTAACGGACGCATACTAGGCTCAATCAAATACAATTCGATAACATACTGTAACGGAATTGACTTTCGTGTGGACTGAATTGACCCCACTTATGGGACCACTGTGGCGAAAATCTCTTCTCGTCCTTCGGGGAAAGCGGTTAAATGTCCAACTGTCTTTCTTCTCCCGGAATACCAGAGCGGATTCATCTCTTTCTTCAATAGTTACCAGGATAGCGTCTCTGGAATCCTCCCTGTCTTCAATGTTCAGCCAGGCTCGGCCTCTCCGGTCGGGCAGAGGTCTTAGCGATGCCAGCGACGATACCGAACGTGAATTAGATGAAGAAGACGACAAGAGTCAAATCAACACAATCACTTGTATTATCGACAACAACTCAACAGCGAAAGAACCGAAACATCAACGACAGATTCGCCAGGAAAATGCAAACAGAATGAACTCAACTGACTGACGATTTACAACTGACTGACTTTTACAACTGAACTACTGAGCGTCTTAAGCAGCGCTATTTATACCCAACAGTCCGGTCTCAGAGGGACCGAGGTCGGTCCCCCCGGGACCGAGCGGTCCCCCTTAGGGGACCAAGGCCGGTCCCCGGGGGACCGAGCGGTCCCCCCAGGGGACCAAGGCCTACTGCGTACTCAATTACGGGCGGGGTCAAAGCGTCCATATTGCCACAATACAAATGAAAGTGCAAAATAACTAGAATTGAAGCGAAAATCAAAATGAAAATCCCGCAAGCAAAGAAAAACTACGCTGGCCAAAAACCGGAATGAGCTCCGTTTCCAGACGTACCGGGAGGTGGCGTTGAGCCAACTGGGATCCGCGTACTAACGATTTGTGTGGTTCGATCACGCGATAGGTGGTGTGTACTGTGTAGATAGATCTCAACGTACGAATGGAGAGGAATATGTCGTGTAACAACAGATACATGTGTACGGAGGAGATAACCGTCGAAGTTGGCAGCCAAGAGTCTAAACAAACTATCTGAACTGACGACTGGTACAACCGCTAACAGAATTATATGCGAACTGACTGGAAAATGAGCACACGCGCAAGAATACGGCATGAACGAGACTCTGAAACTTAACTATTGCGCCTGTGGACCTAATCTAATCTAATTAGAGAATTTGTATAGCGACCTGTACTAACGTATGAGTCAGCCCTCAACAGATTCGGTGAAGCAGACATGTTTGGCTATATAAAATGCATGCCTAGGGCAACTGATGCCATTGGAGGTTTTGATTAACCCCGCGGAGATTAAAAGACAACATTGACCGATAAAACGTAGGATTTAAAAGCTCTGAAAAATGACGGCACAATTTGCAGGAAGCTGTGCGATTTTATACTAATAAAATATAAAATACAACTGCGCAATGATACGAAAGAAATTTACAATTAATCAATTCTACGCAATTATACGCCGTCTAGGCCCCTACTCATTTTATCTGTTTAATGGTTGTGTTAACAAAGTCATAAGGCTGCTGGATTTCTTAGCAATTAAATAATCGCATCCAAATAAAAGATAAACAAACGAGCGAAACATACTGAGAAAACTGCGTACTATTTTTCTCCATCTGACTGCGAGACTGCTAATTATCTTAACTCTCTTTCTACGAGGTGTACATGAGAAACTTTCTCTAGACTAAGTGAATTAACATTATTAACTGCTCTGGGGACGAAAACAATATAGGCCTAGTCTTAGAAGAAGGAAACTGGTCGCTCAAAATGTAAAAGTAATTTAATAAATCAAAGAAAATTGGGTAACAGATAAATGAAAAGGTAGTCTAACAACGAGTAGGTCCCTATTCGTGTTGCGAATTGTTATGTAAGTTACTATTAATTTATTTAATCCTGCAACTTATGCACATCTGATACAGCAGAGCTCGAAATAAAAAGTATAATATTATGATCTTTGCGAAGTTAATTATTGAAAGCGGCAGAGAAAGCGAGGTGTAATAATAACTACTGTGAGTTACTGGGAACGTGTAGGCCTAAGTTTTTCTTATTCGTTTATTTAGGGCCTACTGTGATCGTCGAAAGTAAAGTCCGTTGGTTGAACGCGAAAAAGTGATTCAGGAGACTAAACTACAGCAATCTACAGGCTTAATATGTAATACAATAAGAATCTAAGGAAGCTATTAAAATACAATGCTACTCAGGCCTTCTGCTCCATAAATAACTCAACTCTAGGTGTAGTTATACTGGATTTCGTCGAAGCCATAGTCTACGATAAAACAAGCTGCTGCTACTGCTGCTGCTACCGATGATGGTGATGATGATGATGCTGGCGTTGATGTGATGCGGTATGTAAATAGTGAGCGAGTATGACGGGAGGTGAGACGGAAAAATAAGCAATGGCCTCGAAACATCGAGATTAGATTCTGACAATATATATATATAAATATATATATATATATATATATATATTATAAAAATCCTAGCTCAGAATATTCAGAATAGATTGACTGCAATATTGCAAATGTAACGATTTTTACGTGGCTGCAGGTGTACAGGTTCGAATTACACGACTTGAACACGAGCCTGTGGCCAAAAAACGCACCCTATCGCTGCGCATGTAGTCTACTGTAGGCCTAGTTTCATGGAGCACATATATTATATGATACATACATTATGTAATTGTCTTATAATCTACATAATGTCTAATAAATAATATAGGTTCGTATAGAGTTCATGCATACCTATGTATGTATATAATATGTACACATATACAGTATGCATATATATATATATACTGAGTATGTATGGCACATAGGATTTCTTCTAGATGATTCTTAGGCCATAAAACCAAACAGACATAAGGAAGTTGATCTCTAAAGAAACGGAGAGACAGACAGACAGACGGACGGACGGATAGTACACAGATATAGACGGACGGACGGACGGACGGACAGACAGACAAACGCACGGTCAAACACTCATCCAGATACAGACATGTCAAAACAGACACTCAGACTGTCTCTCACAGAAAGATATGAGATATACAATCATACAGACAGACAGACAGACAGACAGACAGACAGACAGACAGACAGACAGACAGACAGACAGAAAGCACGATATAGTTAGTCAGAGTGTGCATGATGTGTGGAGTCTGTTAATTCGATTAGTCGTCGTCGTTGGTTCGGTCCGGCACTCATCCAACTCTCCTCCCTTCCGATGCCTCTCTCACGCCTTGCCGCCGGCCAAAGGGGGCGCCACCGGTGATGTTTTTCCTTCACTGCCACGTCGCTCGAATCGTCATTCCAATTCCCCGGAGTCATCGCTTCGTTCCCATTATGACTTAATTAAATCTAATCTAACAAGTGTTCGACAGCGCTCCGCATCTCAATTATTCAGTAGCCCTCTGTCGTTGGCCGACGTCCGATAAATAAGGCTGTGTATAACGGAGATTGTTTAGATGGGCGGATCGCTCCACCGCGTTTCACGCTCCGCGCGCTGTAATTACAAATACGGGGTTGAGGCCGTGGCTGCTGCACACGAAGAGGCCATCTATCGACTGCTTGTTCGTGATACCACGGTCGGTGTGGGTGTGTGTCTGTGTGTGGGTGAAGCATAGATCTGGTGACCACACCGAAGTTCCGAAGGAATATTTACTCTTGGATTAAACGCTTGGCGATGGGGTACACTTAGACGGTAAGCGTTTCAACGATTACAGAGACTTCCGGGAAGGTAACAATGTGTGCGATGTAATGTAATCATTGTAATTATTTGTAATGCACTAGAATTTATATAGTGTCAAGTCAAGCGTGTGATTTGTAGTTGATAGAAGTGGAGAAGACTCGTGAGCAATAACAAAATTATGGGAAATGTATGTTCAGTGGGGAGATGGGAGGTTCACTGAACCGGTGTGAGAGGAAAGTCGAATGGCTGGTAGCGAGAAGTATCTTGAATGGGAGATTAGCTGAAACAGTGGCTGGGTAAACACACCTATGCGAGCAGGAGCAGAGGCGGGACAGAAATTCTGGGCCCCTAGGTAGAGCAGTCACGGACCTCTATTAGACTAAACTATCTTTAGGCTTTATAAGAATTTTAAAAAATTGAAATAATAAAAATGCGGGCACGACCGTACGATATTATATTTATATATACAACTATGACTTTATTCAGTTGGCAATTTAAAAATTTTAATTTTCAAATTCACTCTAATAAAAAAGCATCTTTCAGGATTTAGCTGCAGCCTGCAGTAAAATCGTTTATAATATCCTGGTAGTTCGATGATTTTGCCATTCATATTCGATTGCAAGAGTTGCAAGACCATTCAGTCTGTCTTGCTTCATAGCAGATCGTTGAACACTTTTAATTTGCTTGAACTTATAATATTTTTCATAAGTTCATTGCGGGCCCAACCAGAGCCCCTAAAAGTCGCCGGGCCCCTGGGGATTCCCCCCTACCCCGCTCCTCTCGGCGGGCATGAGCAGGAGCAAAATGTTTGGGGAAAAATGTATATTTAGTGGTAAATAGTCCGCAATATTCGTGGTTAGTTCCTCGTTCGCCTACAAATCGTCTCGTCGCCCTTACTACTCGCACTCGCAGATTAAGCATTAATTAATTAATTCATTCATTCATTAATTAATTAATTCATTCATTCATTAATTAATTAATTCATTCATTCTGAGCATTTGTACAGCACCACTTCAAGATGCCTATTCAGAGACGTTCCTAGCCCAGCAACGGCGAAAGAGAAACAGTTTTCTAGTGTTTATGATTTATAGTAGACAATATAAAAATATTAGAACGCGAAGATGCAGAGGTAGGCTGATCCAGGTACATGGTCCAACCATTGAAAAGACATGAGCCCCTGCAGCTGAAATTAAGAGAGTATATACCCCGTCTGATCTGCACTTGGGGGTAAGTTTGCGATATTGGTCTATGGCAGAGGTCGTTTCGGTGGCAGTGTAGGCCTATAAGTGAGCCTCAAGTTATTTCCCTGTTTCTGTGTTTCTGGGCAGATAACCAACCATCGGAGAAGTGGAGAGACATGAGTGACTTCCTCTGTTTCGGAGACTATATAAGTCTCTACTGCGAAGAGACCGAAGGATATGTCTTCTGCACACAAACCAGGTATACATGCGTGTCATCCTATCTGCCTACCTATCTATCTGTCAGTCTGCCTGTCTGCCTGTCTGTCCGTCTGTCTGTCTATCTATCTATCTATCTATCTATCTATCTATCTATCTATCTATCTATCTATCTATCTATCTATCTATCTATCTATCTATCTATCTATCTATCTATCCATCCTATCCATCCATCCATCCATCCATCCATCCATCCATCCATCCATCCATCCATCCATCCATCCATCCATCCATCCATCCATCCATCCATCCATCCATCCATCCATCCATCCATCCATCCATCCATCCATCCATCCATCCATCCATCCATCCATCCATCCATCCATCCATCCATCCATCCATCCATCCATCCATCCATCCATCCATCCATCCATCCATCCATCCATCCATCCATCCATCCATCCATCCATCCATCCATCCATCCATCCATCCATCCATCCATCCATCCATCTATCTATCTATCTATCTATCTATCTATACCCATTACCCATCCATCCGTTCATCCATACATCAATCAATCAATCAATCAATCAATCGTTTATTGTTCCCAGTACAACCAACATAATGACACTTAACACAGTAACCAGTAACATTGCAAGGGATACATCAGGAAGACCCAGAAGGGACCATGGTCCCGCTTATTAGGGTCACCCTTGTACCATGAGACAAATGTAGAATGACAAATGATTGACCGTTATAAGTCCAACTGGACTATGAAGCATAAAGAGAACCGTAATGTAAAATAAAGACAAAAACCTTAACTAGTAAACAGAACTGAAAATTTAAGCAGAACCGTAATGTAAAATTAAGACAGAACCCTTAACTAGTAAACAGAACTGAAAAATTTAAGCAGAACCGTAATGTAAAAATTAAGACAAAAACCTTAACTAGTAAACAGAACTGAAAATTTAAGCAGAACCGTAATGAAAAATTAAGACAAAAACCTTGACTAGTAATGCAGAACCGTATTGCAATTAAAGACAAAAACCTTAACTATTAAAGCAGAATATCATATGGTATTTATTCATTTTGATCGATTAAGTATGCACGTACTGATTTTTTAAATGATGACAGATTAGGCAAGCTACGGATAGCATGGGATAGACTATTCCAAACAGAAGGTCCGACACATTTAATTGAGAACAGTCGAGAGTTAGTGCGAGCAAAATTCCCTCTGTAAGCACCCCGCGATCTAGTATTGTGATCGTGAAGGTCAGACGTACTAGAAAAATAGCCTGCAAAGGCACAGGAGAGTAAATTATGAGTAAAGCGAAATATAAATTCACTAATCTGTAATTTATTAATTTGTTCAACAGGCCAAATATTAAAGTCATGAAAAATTGGATTAGTATTAGGATTTTGTTACAAGTTGTTCAGTGGTATTGCGTATTACAACTGTTACAGCCCTCATGCATCCATACATTGCGTATTACAACAGCCCAACATCCATCCATACATCCTTCCATCCATGCATCCATGCATCCATGCATGCATCCATCCATTCATCCATCCATACGAGTAGTGGTGGGACATACGGTAAGTCCCACCACTACTCCGAAGTCCGCCCGTCCGTCTGCCTGTCTGTTTGTCTGTGCTGGTAGGTGCTAGTCTGTCTGTGTATCCATAACTCTCAATCTTTACAGGTGACTGTTTCGCACAGTTTGTGTAGGTCTATACTGTTATACATACAGTATACAATGTTAGTCTACATACGGCGTATACGGTAGGGGTCTGCGGGTATACCCGTACCCGCGGGTTTACCCGTACCCGACCCGTACCCGCGGGTCGGGTACGGGTCGGGTAGACATTTTACGGGTCGGGTCGGGTACGGGTAGGAGCATTACGGGTACGGGTATACCCGGTTTTACCCGTACCGAACTTAAGTTTTGGCGTTACATGTAATTGTGAGTCTTGCACCTTCAAAGACTTATCATAGGCTAATGGCGGTATCCAGTCTAAGTATCATATTCTTGTTTTGACCTATGACCGTGCACCTATAGTGAGCTTGACATTCATTTATAGATGCTCAAGTTAAAGTTACAAAATGGCTTGTTTCAATTAGCACAATCCAGTCGTAGTGTTTTACATATCATCTCATCTCATCTGAGTTTCAGGCCCGACAATCGGGGTCAGAGGTCGCTGACGCCGACCCTGGCAGTTCAGCAGCCGTGTTTTCTTTAAAACAGGTTGTTGCAGTTACAGTAGTTGAGGCTAGGACTAGTTTAAACACCAAGTCTGTCACCCCTTTCCCTCTGAGAAATAAACTACTCAAATAGCGGTATTTTGTTCCAAACTTCCGTGTTATGGCTGGCTGAATAAACGTTATTTTTATTATTATTTTTTAATTGCAATAGGTAAGTGTAATGCATCAGGCTCTAAGAAATTATCGGAAATGTTTTGTCGTTCTGGAGTTAAAGATAATCTTCACCGGTCAAATGTGTAAACGTGCAACGAAAAGCTGAATCGTTGTGTGCAAATTGAAAGACGCTGAAAGAGGCGTGCTGTCTCCTGCGGGTCCCCCGAAACAAGTTATTATTATTATTATTATTATTATTATTATTATTATTATTATTTCTTATTATTTTTATTATTATTACTATTACTATTACCTGGGACTATTATTACTGACGGGATACGAAGCGGCAATATGTCAGCCAATCAGAGATCGTCTTTTCTGAAACATCGCGGACGATGTATGTGACCATCTATTTTTAGATTACACTGTCATCCGGGCACTCAGCAGGATAAATACTCTCGACGGAGCAAACGCAAACAAAGCCAAATGAATCATTCTCGTCGTTGTTTTTAGTAATTTACAAGATACATACGTCGCAAATTATTTTTAGTGAATTAAGTCGCTTTCGTTTCGTTACGACAATCGTCCAGAAAAGAAACGGGACTAAAACTGATCTGACCTGCAAAGGTCCCGGATGTAAAATCAGAGTCACAGACATAATCTAGGGCAATGACCCAATTTTCGTCCGTTTCGAATCCCTTCAGTAATAATAGTCCCAGCTATTACTGTGATCATCACCATGATCGTCAGACTATTATTACTACCACATGCTTTGTAAGACCATTGGACTGGTAGGGACTGGAATTATGGGAAGTCCTATTAATTACGTGGCGGGTACAGTACGGGTATACCCGCGGGTACGGGTCGGGTTGGGTAGTAATTTCGAGTACGGGTCGGGTACGGGTACGGGTAGCAGTCCTGTGTTACGGGTACGGGTCGGGTAGCAAAAATGCTCTACCCGCAGACCTCTAGTCACTTTACGGACTGAGTATAATATTGAACTGAGATTATATTTGAACAGTTCTCACCATTCGTATGACATAATACAGCCTGTATAAAGTTGAACGCTGTCTGTATATTTGAGTGGGTAAAGGTGTTTTGTTGTGTGAATGGATGTTGGTTGTTGGTCCTGTCTGATTGTGATGTCGCTGGCAGTCTCTTGACTGCATGGCCGCTTTTTTCTCCCTGCGTCGACGACGTTTGCATCCGTCCTTAACTGTTTTTCTTCACTGGTGTTTTGCTTTACGTTCTGTGTTTCTTTTCGTGAGTTTTTCACTGGCTTTGTTTTGTGGTCGCTTGAGGTCGAGGTATTCTTGCTCTCAAATGTGGGCCAGCGTGTAAATAGCTTAGAAAATAAAAGTTTAACTGAGGCTGTTGTAATACGCAATACCACTGAACAACTTGTAACAAAATCCTATGACACGTATCTGGTTTGGTACTAAACAGCAGCTCCTCGAACTTGATTTCCATTCCTTTCTGCACAGTGCCCTACGTTTACTATCTCGTCCAGCGTCGGTTGTCATCCTGGACAGCAATTTAACGTTCTCTGAACATTTTCTGAACTTTGCTAGTACCATTTTAAGGCGCCTGCGTCTATCAGAAGATCTGTCTCCTCCTCTGTTTTCACATCCATAGTCCATGCTTTCATCTGTCGCATTGATTTCTGTAATTCGTCTTCCCAAGGTACGATTATCCTCCTTTCAGTCGGTCCTGAACTCGGCAGCTATAGGCTCATTGCCCTCCTTCCTCGCTTCTCTCACATTTCAACTTATATGACTGATGAACAGCATTGGCGTTCCATTGCTTCTCGAATCCGGTGCAAGATCTTGCTCATGGTTTCCAGAACTCCGCAAGGACGGGTTCCCAAGTACCTTTGGGATCTCATGCGCATGCCCACCTCTGCTATTTCTCTTCGTCCTCTCCTTCTCTAGACCGCCTTGATCTCTTTGTTCCTCGGGCAAGGATTGCTATTCCCTCTTGGAATGACCTTCTCCCCTCTTTGCGCTCTAAGATTTCGGCTGGGGTTTTCTTCCTCATCTGCCCGCTGCTTAAAGACTTTTTTTTTTATTCCTGGAGGCTTTCACGCTGAGAGTGCCTCTGAATAGCTTATACTGTAAGAGGCGCTTTACAAATTTTCAAATACAATGCAATATGTAGGCCTATATATACGTATATTAATACATTTCTATTCTCGCTGTCGTTGTAGTTCGGCCTTCAACAGCATTTACGTCTATCAGTGGCAGGACAGAGAGAAGCCGAAACATGTGCCTTGTCCTCAAGGTTCCTACGAGACGTTACATAATATCGCTCATACATCACTATTATTCATTCAATTGCTTCAGTCATTGCTTTCATTCATTGCTAATATAGCCGTCATCAATAGATACTTTATCAGCATCGTCGTCATCGTCATCATCATCATCGTTCATTATCACTGGTGCAAGACACCAAACGCTACATATTGCGATTGTGATGATAACGAAAATGAAGACAATGTAGCGAAATAGTTCTTACCAAATGTCTTGTTTAATTAACTAATTAATATAAGGCGACGCAGCAAAAACGGTTCTATTTTAAATAATAGCACTACAGACAAGATAGCTAATTACGACAACAACGACGACGACGACGACGATGATGATGAACGTGATTGTGATATGGATGATGACAATGGTGAAGATGCTGCTGCTGCTAATGATGATAACAATGTAGATGATAACGATAATGATGATTACAAAGATGATGAGTATTATGCTTTAGTAATTAATTAATCAATGCTATAAAAGTAGTTGGTCTACTTAAAACCATCGACTGGATGGCTGAATTTTCCAAATGTTGCAAAACTGGTCATGGTGCATATTCTTATTTTAAAATTAAAACTAATTAGACCTATTATAACTCGTTTCTATGAACAGAGAACTCTTTAAATGAATTCTATGTTAGTCTCCGTCACTACAGAAACACGCTGACTTCAGTTGAGAGCGGTCCCTTTAAGCTAGGGTGGGGGAGGGGTGCATGCAATTGCTTAATTGGCGATCTGGTTCATCCGTCTTTAACGACGACGATGTTGATGATGTCAATGATGATAATGATGATAACGACAACAAATTGTTCATTGGCATTGACTAAACTGTCAATCGATAATCGATTTCCATCGGCTTTCTTCTGATCCATCTGAAAGAGACTTAGGCGATCATCAACTAATTAAAAAAAACTCAGAATTAATTTAATTAGTCGTAGTGTTATGCGGTGCACTGACATCCAGTGAATGCCCCGAGATGCAGGACCCACTTGAAGTGACGCTATATAAATTGCTAATCCGACTTAATTGAGTTTTGTGCCTAAGGCTGTTTGCCTAACTGTCTTTCTGTTTGCCTGGCTGTCCGTTTGCCTATCTATCAACTTCTGTCTGTTTCAATCTATACCTACACGATTTCTCTCTCTCTCTCTCTCTCTCTCTCTCTCTTTCTCTCTGTCTCTCTGTCTCGCTGTCTCTCTGTCTCTCTGTTTCTCTGTCTCTGTCTCTGTCTCTGTCTGTCTCTCTGTCTCTCTGTCTCTCTGTCTCTCTGTCTCTCTGTCTCTCTGTCTGTCTCTGTCTCTGTCTCTCTGTCTCTCTGTCTCTCTGTCTCTCTGTCTCTGTCTCTGTCTCTGTCTCTGTCTCTGTCTCTGTCTCTCTCTCTCTCTCTCTCTCTCTCTCTCTCTCTCTCTCCTTAACAGTAAGCACTGAAATCATTTATGTAGCGCTTGATTTAGAACGCTACATTGCATTTAATTCGAACGGCGGCGGTCTATTAACAGCCTACGTTTTCACTTTTCTTCATCGCAGTTTTCTCTGAAATTCTGCTTTATGGCAGGTGTAAATTCTCCATTAAATTCGAAATTTATTTGCTCACAAACGAATTTCTCCAAGGTCTGGAGACAGCAGAAATAAAGATAAGACAGAGACAGACAGGAAAGCAAAGCCAGAGACAAAGACAGAGACAGAATAAGAACATAGACAGAGATACACAGAGGCATAGACGGTAAAGGAAGAAAAACAGACAGAAAAAGTGAAAAAGACAGAGAGAGACAAAAACAAGTAGACAGGCAGATGTGATGCTTTACCAATCAGAGCATGGAGAGCAAATTTAATATTTCAGGCGTCATTTACTTCAAATGGTCTATATATAATAATGTGCACATATGGGTCATGCATATAACATGTGCACTTGTGCAGCATGTTTATACATGGATATATACATATGAACCATATGTATATATAAGTATCAATATATGAACTGCATATATATACAGTGTATATATAGATGTATGTATAACTGTACGGACATACGTTAATCAATATAGATCGATAGTAATGGAATTGGTGTTGCGTGAGGCTGAGGTTATTGTCAGTGAAGAAGATGTCCATCATCAATCTGATCGCCTCATAAGCTAATCGAAAATATGGCTCCAGAGCCAGATATGATTATGTCATGCTTGGCCCTCATAATGCCACACGCCTGGAAGCCTATTTACTTATTGTTTAATAAAGCTGATGTAGATGTTCATCTGAGAAAGTATGTATAAACTCTTAAAAGCCATGTCTGATATAGAAGCTGGTACTATAGTGTGGGTATAGGACGCCTATGGGCATAAACTGATCAGTGTTGAGTATGTTCAATTGTTGTCTGCTGCCAAGCAATTTGTCTAGTTATTTCAATGCCAATATAGGCCTACCTCCCCATTTCCCTGTACATTTCGTTCGTACTAGTAAATCCTAAGCCGAGATTGTCTCGCGTTTATGATTTATTCCTCCATACGTTTCGTTCTTACCCATGAATCTTTCGTCGAGATCTTTTCCACTGAGGATACGTTTTCTCCATAAATTTAACTTAATTTCCTCGTATACGTATATCTTTTACGCCAATAGATCTTTCTCCTTAAACTGCAGCCAATCGCAAATCGCAGCCTGAATAATTTACGATCCGTCAATTTCTGTTCAGCTGTTCAGTTCCAGATCTGCATCCAGAATCGCTACAAATTGGACAAGAAATTCCGAAAGCTGAACTCGTTGACGTCGGGCGATGAGGCGTGTGAGACGGTCGAAGTGAAAGCCCTCAAAATTCAGGCACAGGTTAGCAAACCCAGCGACATGTATAATAGGCCAAATTATATGTTATACGAGTCTCCTTCGTATAATAAGTCACTGCAGTCTTAAAGCTGAAGTCCGGTAAAAGACAACGACAGCGTATACCAGTGATTTTGTGAGTTTCTTCCAAAGTGCATGTATGTACATGTATGTGTTTATATGTATGTGCGTCTGCATAAATCAAAGTATGTACGTATGATTCTATGGGTGTGTATCTAATCTATGCATATAATATTATGTATCCAAGTATGTACACATGTATGCAAAGCCTAAAACAATGTGATTTCTGACAAAACGTTGCAGTGTTAGCATTGTAAAGCGTCTAGTTGACTTGTCTGCATTGTGCATTGTGGACAATGAATTTTTGAGAGATTAGTTCAAGTCAACTATAAACGCTATTTAATTCTAATATCTTAATTTGTACTTAACCACTTCAAGTACAGGTTGACAGTTTGAGGAAGAGTTTGCAGTTGACATTTCCAAGTATATTAGACATTATATGCATGTATCGATGTCTCGATGAAATCAGGGTGTGCCCAATTCTTGAATCGGAAATCGGTTTGGCCAATTTTGGTCCTAGACCGATTAATTGGAATCGGCGCATCCCAGACCTACCCATCCAAGTACAAAAACAAATAATAATTTTAACCATAAACAATTCCTTTTTCATTAATACAAAAATAGTAACCTGTTTGGCGAACTCCTGCGGTAATCTTTCATCTTTATTATTGAAAGTCCGTGTAAAATAATAAACTTGTGAATCGACGCATCAACAAAATGGCGGACAGTCGGGCTTTTGAGTAACATACAGCGCCTAGAAGCAAATAAAAATGAATATTGCCGAGTAATCGGATCGGAATCGGCGAAAAAGCAGGCCAACTATTCGGAATCGGAAATCGGCAAAAAATGTCAAAATTGGTCACACCCTAGGATGAAAGTATGTATTTATGTATGAATATTCATATGTATGCTTGCATGTATGCATCTATGCTTGTATTTATAAATGGATGTAGGCCTACGTATGTGTATGCATGCATGTTCCACAAGACATTTGATATTGCGCCTAGTGAATGTCATAAAACAATCCACACATCATAAAGTACGCAACCTAAGATAAAGAGAAAAAAGCAGCTACATAAATACCCGTACGATAATACTTTACTTATACAGTAGATCACAAGAACGGGCAAAGTAGTCAGAGTGAACGTGTTGATGGCAGCGAATATCGGTCGGATTCAGTGATTTTATCCTTAATCCGTTGGCGTCGTTTCTTTCATGTAATATTTAAGCACGAAGCAGAGAGCAAAGCGCCTCTGGTGGATTTTAACAGCAGCTGCGACAAGGCTTTTGGGGCCAGTGACAAGGCCGGCCTTGAACGTGGTTCTACTTTAGGAGAGGCCACAGAACAGGAACCGTGGTTCTCGCCTCCTTCAATTCAGTCTTGTCACCATCTGCCAATTGCACCTATGAGAGGTGATAAAGGCGCTATAAAAATAATCAAATGTACCCGTACATACATATATAATGCATGCATACGTGCATATATACATGCATCTTTAGTTTAGTCCTGAAAGGCTTTAAAGAACTGAGAGAACGCAAAGCGCTGGGCAGTAATCTTAGACATGATCTCGAACTGTTGAAGCGCAACGTAAAAGCTAAGCCCAAAGCAACTGCAGCTTATTCACGATAGAGGATTTTAGCAGAGATGCCGAGTGTAGGTCGATGTTGCCAGGAGGAGGAGGAGGTTGCCAGGAGACCAAGAAGAGAAGGAGGAGGCAGAGCAGCTGATAAGACCCAAAGATTGAATTGCGGAGAACAGAAAGAAAATGGGTAGGAATTCTTCATTTTTTCGTTGACAGCCTAGGGGATGATGGATAGAGGAGCGTGCGGTGGATGGTGATGGTGAGCAGAGATGTTGCGGGAGGATCTGGGAATGTTGCGGAATTCAGGAGGGAGATCGTTCCAGAGTTAAGGTAAGGTGTGGTACGTGGATCGGATGAAGAATTTGAGATAAGCAGTGACTGGAACGGAGGGAGGTGGATGATCGAGTAGGGGTGAATGGTGAGAAGGTCGCAATGGGTACTTGGTCGCGAGTACTGTAGCGAATTGTAGGTTAGCGCTAAGACTCAGTGTTTTTCAGCCAATGGTAATTTAAGGATGGGAGTATAAATAATTATGGTGATGCTTAGGTGCCCTGGTGACAGTCCGAGAGAGTGAGTTTAGGGTGAGTTGCAAACGCTTAATTTGGGTTGAATCAAGGCTGAGGAAAAAGGGAATTGCAGCAATCAAGCTTGAAGTGGACAATGGAGAGGTACTGATAATAATAGAAGTACTGTATTCCATAGCTTCGGATCAGTCAAGCGAGACTGCCTTATAATATCTCGGACTGCACTGTACGAGGAACAAAAGGAGTCAGCGTCTTCTGATCAATGTAGGTGATCAACAGACTGTTGGTATACGGTAACGCGTGAGCAGTGAACAGAGGTATATAAGCTAATATAATGTAATACCGTATGATCTGTGAGACAGATTTTAAACCGGATTAAACCAGAAATATTAGTGATTGCAACTAATAAATTATTTGTGCTAATTTACAAATGCGTTTAATTGCTAGTGTAACTAGCAGAAGGAGCGAGGTCGAATAAACCAAATAATCCGTTTACCAACATCCGGCAGAACATCAGTGAAGGTGATGTGTAGGTTGGACGTGTGCGTGGTCTTAAAACTACGGCGCTAAATAAATTATTTGTAGCGAAATTGTATTTATAATGGAGAGTCGCTTAAGAGCTGGTCCGGGTTTATCGAGTGCAACAGACACAGTCGTATTTGCTCAACTGGAAAGCCTTTATTTCTGTATCGGCCTCTCTCCCTCTGTCTCTGCCTCTCTCTTTCTCTGTCTCTGTATCTGTCTAGCTGTCTCTCAAGTCAATACGATATAGTCGATGATTCGGTGATGGATGTAAAGAAAGTCTATAACTCCAAGTGACCGATTAATCTAGAAGGACACACTGTATAGGTAGACAGACAGGCACACTGGCAAACATACATACAGACACGCCAACATAACATAGCAACAGAACAAACATAACAATTACACACATACTCAGATGTACACAGACAGACAGACAGACAGACAGAAAGACGGTCATGGCTCATAGACAGATTGGCTGTCAGGAAGACAGACCAACAGCCAGCCAGGCAGACACATAGGTAGAGAGGCAGTCAGACTGGCATACACACAGACAGAGTTACATCTAGACAAACACATTTAGATTACATTAAGATTAGTTTCCTATCTTTCTCTGGCGCTGCATAAATGCTGTACAGAATTACAATTACGATTGTGATTACGATGTGTTTGTTGCAGTTTGCGGCTGATGCAGAGAATGAAGATAACATCGCCGAACAGAAAAGACAACATGGCAAACGCGTTCGCTATGGAGAAACAATTCAAGTATATTAATCTAATAATTTATTAATTATTGGTTAATTTATGATTTGCAAAACTAAGAAAAAACTCCACAAGGCAAAGGAAATTTTCTCAAGTGTATCTTTCGTATTAATTAAGGTGCTTATCGATTAAAAAGTTTAGTTTTATCTTAAATAGAAATGACTTCAAAAAGCTTCGTAGGGTAATGAAACCCTTCTTGAGCGGACTATAACAATTCACTCGTTAATTACTTAATTGATTTATCAATGAATTAATTAATTTGCTTATTCGTTCATGTTGCAACTGTTTTCATTATCAATTTACCATGTAGCGCTACGGTTGTTCTCCAATGAGGTTAGACACCATTTAATTTTAATTGTCATAGAAACTTTATATGGGGTCTCCTTAGAAGACCTTGGAAATGCCATGTGCTTCCGGAGTCTGCGAGAACCTAAAACAATCTGTGATTTACTTTGAGACAAACGTTTCCATTTACCTTATGCGTATAGTTGTAGCAGATTCCATTTCACAGGTGTTCTACAAGTGCGCTATCAAATGCTGAGATAGATGCTCATAAACCTGAATGGGGCTGATGGAACCAGTTACTAGTTAGTTAGTTAGTTCTCAGCTGGCTTTGAATCTTGAAGACCTTCTTGAAAGGCGCTATGTAGATGCTTAGATGCATAGAAGTAGAACCATCTGGCTAGCTATCATTGTAGAGATTGGATGCCTCCTTTAAACAGCGCTATAAAAATGCCCATACAGTCGTCAACTCGTTAAGTCGAAAAACTTCTCTAGCGGCGGAATACGATAAAGCTTTTTAATTCGTTCGATTTGGTAACGAGGAGATCCGAAGCCACCGTGTGGTCCACCATCGTCTGCATAATAGAAACATCGCACGTGTGCAATAGTTAGCCTAACGGTGAGTGTTCGGAGCATACACCGGGTTTACGCTAGGAACACGGGTGAGTCGAGCGAAAATGCAATGCACAGGATGTGGTTGTAGGGTAGGAAATGGCGAGTAGTAAGTAGTGCGATAAAACTAGTTCACTTCGAGTCTTTTGCTGACTTCAAAGATTCATATTTTCTTCTCGATCAGATCAGATCAGTTCAGGTTTTCTCAGTCTAACTATTCCGAAGACAAAGCAGGCTAATGGCCTCAGTTGACCCAATGACCCTGGAACTCTCTTCCGGCAAACGTTCGCCCTGTAAAGTCTGTTCTGGCCTTCAGACCTCAACTAAAACCTCATCTATTCCTGAACTCATTTCCTCCGTATGCAGCTGTTTCCGTTTATTTTTATATTCCCTTCTTGGCTTTCGACCCCGCTCACCCTGCATGGAAGTTGGCTTCCACAACGATTTTGCTTAGTGACGACCATCGACTGATGCCGTGAGCATAATAACAAAGGTGCTATATAAGTCCAAAGATCATTATTAGGTGTGACAAAGCCTCGTGAATCCTTGCTAACAAGTGACGCTTATTTTTGCATTTATCTGTCATCTTTTATTGCACACCACAGCTGCGTCACGTCTTCACAGAGAAGTTCATCCACGTCAGTACAACGCAGACGAGTCGTCGAGACAAGAATAACATGCTCGTAAGTTAACAGCTTCAAACTTCAGAATTGGACCGTATTCATTCATTCATTCATTACTTGAATTTGTATAGCGCCTCTTCAAGGGAACTACTCAGAGGCGCTCCCAACCCAAGCGCGGCCAAATAGGATCGTTTTAAGTTGAGAGAGGAAAGACTGAGAAGGGGTTCTAGGAAGGGAGCGGAGTGTCAGAGGTAGGCCATTCCAGGTCGAGGGGCCAATCACAGAGAAGGCACGGCTCTGCCTGGTGGAGGTACGAGCAAAAGGGACAGAGAGAAGACCCTGTTCAGCTGAACGGAAGGAGCGCGAGCCTCGAGCACTAAGGGTGGGGCTACAAAGCTCAATAAGGTAGGCAGGAGCAAGACCCAGCAGGCAGCGCCAAACTAGGGCAGCTACCCTATATTCGATACGCTGCCTAAGCGGGAGCCAGTGAAGAATGTCGCGCATGTAGCTGGAGATGTGGTCGAATTTAGGTATGCGGCCAATAAGGCGAGCTGCAGAGCGTAAGACGCGAACCAGACAGCTTAGTCGGGCAGCCGGGAGGCCAACATAGAGAGAGCAGCAGAAGTCAAGTCTGATAGTGACAAAAGAATGGACAAGGGTAGCAGTAGCCGTAGGACTTAGCGAGCGAGCGATAGTGCGTAGTTGGCGCAGTTGGTAGTAACAAGCACGGCTGAGAGAGTGAAGGTGAGGAGCAAAGGTGAGCTCCTGATCCAGAGTAACGCCAAGGTCACGGACCACAGAGGAGAAGGCAAAATGAGGAAAGGCGGTAGCAAGGGCAGCCATATCTAGCTTAGCCAGCTGCTGGCGAGTGCCCAGCCAAATGAATTGAGTTTTTGAGGAGTTGAGGCGGAGACGGTTGGACGACATCCAGGCCCCCAAGGCCGCCATGGCCAAGCTCATATTGCGGACGGTACCAACGGCGTCAGAGGCGAGGCAATGTTGGTAGGCCTGAACGTCATCTGCGTACAGCTGGGCCAGCATAGCGTGGGAGGCGAGGAGAGAGGCGAGGTCAGAGGTATAGATTATGAAGAGAAGGGGACCCAAAACGGAGCCCTGAGGGAGACCATAGGGGGCGGGGGCCCATTGGGACCTAGAGGACCCATGGACCACACGAAAGGAGCGCTCACTAAGAAAAGATCTTAGCCAGAGGAGCATGGTACCAGAGAGGCCAAAGGATAAATGTAACCGTTCTAGCAAGATATCATGGTCCACAGTGTCAAACGCTGCACTGACATCAAAGAGAGCTAAGAGTGTCAGTTGCGAGCGATCGATGGCTCCATCGGAAAGGAGACAAAGAAGCAATGTCTCGGTGGAATGACCTTTCCGAAAGCCAGACTGGATCGCTGGTAGCAGGTTGTTCGTCTCAAGGTACGATGTAAGCTGGAGGGCGACTATCTTCTCAATGACCTTCGAGACGAATGAGACATTGGCGATCGGTCGGAAGTTGACTGGGTTGTTTGAGTCTAGTCCCTCACACTTGAGAACTGGTACCAGGATGGATCTTTTTTGAGACGCCGGCAGAACGCCCTCACGGATGGAGCTGTTGCATAGGACGGCGAGGAGCGGAAGAAGGACATCGACGAACTCCTGCAGCAAGGAAGTAGGGAGGGGGTCAAGTTCACAGGATTTAGGAGGGGAGGCGAGGATGACTCGGCGTAATTCAGCAGTGGTGACTGGAGTCACAGTTGACAGAGTGAAGGCTGTAGGAGGATAAGCTGGTGGGGGGGAGTCGGCGGTGTCCTTCCGGATGTTAAGTACCTTGGTGTTGAACGAGGATAGGTAGTCCTCCGCCGTGAAAGATGGAACGTCGTATGGGTCCTTACAAACCCCTCGATATAGACGTGCACTTGCAATTACAATTTACAATGACTGATCAGTGATCACACACAACCTACACAGTCCGTAATCGGCCCTATCCGATAACAGTCATATTTTCCCTTCTGTTTTCTTCTCCTCTCCTTCCTGTCCTGCTGACACTAACAGCGCTTTTAAGAAGGTAATTAAAGGGTGCTATTTTAAGTGTCATTTAATAGGGATATCTAAAATATGAACAGAGGATCAATGTATGTATGAAAGCGTTCTGGCTACATTAGTGTCTCCTTCTTCTAGACATTGTTTTAAGATTATAGGCTAAAATGACTGTGCTTCATTACTAGATATCTGTAATTAAACACTACCAGACTATTGTATCTAGACATTTCACTGGACATTTATTTTATATAGCGCGTTCAACTACATTTAGTGTTTCCGATCATCACGTTTAAAAGTCTTGGTTACAGACATAATCTTTACTTAGTTTACTATGGACCATACGTGCATCTATACACGGTGTCTAGACCGAAAGGAACCTCAAGACAAATCTTACCAAATCGTAATCGTAATCGTAAATTTATATAGCGCCACTTCAAGAAATACTCCTCAGAGGCGCTCCCGACCTGACAACACCAAACCACGATCGAAAAGAATGGTTTTCAAACGCCTGCGGAAAAGGGGCAAGGAAAGACCAAGAAGCTCATTACGTAGGTACCTATTCCAGAAAGATGGACCGACCACAGCAAAGCTCTTATGAAGCACCATGGAAGTTCGAGCCACAGGGACAACCAGGTCGCCTTGAGTGGCAGAGCGAAGGAATCTACGACCTGGTATCATGGTATGGTAAGCACCGGCACACAAAGCTCCCTAAGATAGACTGGGGCTTGACCTGCAAGACAATTGCGCATAAGCATTAGGATCTTAAACTCAACGCGTTTTTGCAGTTGCAGCCAGTGCAGTTCCTCCCGTATAAAGCAAAATATATGCTCGAACTTTGGTATGCCTCCTATCAGCCGAGCCGCGGCATTTAGCACTGTTGAAATATATATAACAAAAGCTATTTATATGTTTGAAAAGTTGAGCAGTTTCAAGCAAATGTCTTGCGTCGTTTTTCTAATGTTTGCTTAAAATTGTTTCACAATCTATCTTGTGCACTGAAAGTACAGCTAGGGAAATAATGACCTAGTAATAATGACGCATTTTGAAGGGATCGTTAATAAAACATGAAATTAATAGGCTCATTGTAAATAAGTAAGGGATAGAATTTTTAGTTCAATTTAATTTAATACTTTTGTGCTCATTTCATTTTTTTTATTAAAGGTTCATTCTTCTGGACATAATGTATATTCGATGTTTATATCAAGTTACAGCTACAGCAGGTGATATTCAAACGTCCTGTTGACCGTCATTGACCTCTTCATGAGGCCTACCTCCGTTTTGTGACTGAGTTCATAAGAACCCTTTGGAATCAACAACCCAACCAGCTTACGTACACTTCCATGGGAACAGTTGCTGTTGAGTGCATTCGTGGAAGTGAAGCGTGTAAGGTGGGGAGCGTTTGAGGCATTGTAAGGTGATAAAGTGAAGAAGACAAAAGTAGACAAGGAAAGGCTTTGTCAAAGGCCTTGTCAAAGAAAGGTTCTGTGAGTTGAAGTAAAGTAAGTTAATGTAACTTTGAGAGGAAAACTGATTAGAATATGCCTATCAATTTATTTACTTTATATGCTTGTTTATTTTCTAGGTGCATCTACTCGACTACAATGCCAAGCACGCTCAGTTTAAGATTCTGCCAAGGTATAAAGTGAAAACAGAAGGTGAATCAGTAAGTATTCGTATAATTTATCTCTAAGTTACTCATGTTATCGTTATCGTAATCGTTTCAAGTACCCATATTGACATTGCTATCGTTGAAGACATCAGGTCTACTATTGTTATTTTTCTTTCTTTGTCTGTTGCTGTTATCATCATAGTTACTGACATCGTTATTGCTATCGTTATTGCTATGGTTATCGTAATCATAATCGTCTGTGTACAGCTTCAAGCACATCTTCGATTATTCACCACGATGAAAAATCGCTGTTCATCAGTTAATATTTTTAACAATAAGCTTTCCCATTTGTAGGCCTGTGTACCCATTTCCCCATTTTGCTTTGAAGAAGACAAATCCTTATTAGACTTGACTTGCGTTGTCTCATCTGCTTTCAGTTAAGTGAATCGCTATAGGGTCCTACAGATGATGTTCACTGATTTTATCCTCCCAATTGATATGCATGTCCATTGTCCAGCGCTGGTCATCCTTTATCTTGCGCAGCCACGGTGATTTATCGCCATGTTTTCTATGGTGTCTTGTTCGACGGCGTTGTCAAGGCAGCGCTTCGTTTCCAAGGCAACAATTGTGCTGCTGTGGAAACGCTGGCGAAAAGCCCAGGGAACCGGGAGATTTAATTTCACGCCGTCGTACATCGCGATTCCCAATTTTCCACGGACTTCGCAGGTGGAGAATTCCCCGATATCGCGACCATTTTTCAAGTCCATAGACAGTTAATGAGCTGGACTCTGACAAGTAGGCCTATTGTCGGGAAACAGTGGGCGATAATGTAGTTAGAACGCACTGAAGTTTCTGCTGATCAATGAGATATCTGTTGGTACGTCGATTTCCTCGTATTTATGCATGATTGAAATGCAGTATCATTATGAAATAGAGCCTATAAATATAATATTATTCATTAGTAGCCTAACTTGCAGAAAGAGACGCCATTGAAGCAGACTGCACAGAACGCCCACAGACATGATTGTCTGGCATTAAAGCACAGTCGCCAGACGTGTTTGTGGTATTCTGAAGTACGTAGGGACTGCTGGCTACAATGAATGTTTCTTGACACCAGACAACTTATGTCTGCTAACATTCGGAATGACTGATTGATCGATTAAGTCGTTGAATGATTTTAAGCGTGATTGCTTGGCTCACTGGTTCATCGACTTAGTGTTGATTGACCCATTTGACTCAAACGACAATTAACTGAATAATTGGCCTATTGACTTATTGATTGATTGACTTATTGTCTCAGTGATTTAGTTAAATTCAATTATAGACTCGTTGACTCATTGGTTCATTGACCTAGCGATTCATTGGAGTAAAAGAACAAGATAAAAATGCTGCGGCACATTAAACAGCAGACAATGTTAAAATATCAACTTTTTAAATACAAGTTTTTAAACTTCGCTGAAGTTGACAAGATTTCGAATATTCAAGGATTTCAATTATATAGCGCGATGACTTAACATTGTATCCAGGCGAGGTTTGCTTAACAGATAGCTAAAAACGACAGCGCACAAAGTTACAACCGTTCCCGCGGTAAACACCGCACTTCCACTTCTATCCCCTTCGGTAAAACCGCAGACTTGGCTACCATCCCTACGGTATTATCGCCGCTTCTGACACCATTATCGCGAATTTTACCGCGGTTACCGGGGTATTACCTCTTTCCCCATTGCCGTATACATCACTCTCTAGTTGAGCGACATAATTATTGATTGATTCACTCATTAATACGTTGCTGTTGTTTGAATTGTGATTAGGTGCAGATCTTTGATCAGATAATTTTTGAGAGCGCTAAATCTCCCGGACAATTCTACCACGCCAGTTCGCCGTGGAAAATCGACAATTTCTCCATCGGGTAAAACTCTTCCCGGCTCATTGCTATCCATCACAAAGGCGCTTCCATTTATACTCCATTGTTATCATCGTCGTCGCAGTTGTCGTCATGATCATCATCATTGTAATAATTATGGTAACAATCATCATCATCATTTTCATCATCGTAATCATCATTTTAATAACAGGAATAATAATCATAACGATACGCTTAATCACCATCATCATTTCCATCATAATATTATTGTGAACGTAATAATAGGGACCTACGTAAGTTTTAAAGCGCACCTTGGTGTTCCAGATTTAAATGAGTCTTCGGATTGTTAAATTCTTTTGCATGCGTTGATGACTCACTGACTGTTTCCCAGTGCAGTCATCACGTGTCTCGGATTGTTGGATGCTTCCAGTGGTCACGCATCGAATGCATGATACAGCGACGGTATGACGTCGGTTGGCGCGCTATTTATTACGTTGCAATGCGTCAGCGCGTTTATGGAAACACCCACGCTTGCGTAATACGGTAATAGCGGTAAGTTTGGAAAACCTACGCTTCTGCAACAGCGTTGCAGAATATACCTTTGTAGACCATTTTGATATGGTCTGGTGTATATGAGAGAAAGACCCAATTAAAAGCAGTCCCAGATGCATTCGTAGTCGTAATCGTAAATGCAAATTTATATTGCGCTACTTCAAGAGAGACTCATCAGAGGCGCACCCGACCTAACAATATTAAATCACGATTGAACAGAATCGTCTTCAAGCTCTTGCAGAAAAGAGACGAAGAGACTGAAGAGTATTTATTCCAGAAGGAAGGCTCGACCATTTTAAAACTTCTTAGTTGAAGTTAAGGCCCGTAGTACTACTGCGTCACATTGAACAGCAGAGCGAATCAATTTGCGACCAAGATAAGATGGAATACATCCTGCTAGACAATTAGGCCTACTCAAGAGCATCAAGATCTTAAAAATCAGTGTGCTTTGCATATATGGGTAACCAGTGGAGTGCACGGAAAGTATTTTGTGCTGGTAGTCTGTCGTGTGCTACCCTGAAAGCAGGATTTACAAATGTCGTTGATAGAGTCGTACTCTGAAGTACAAATGTCATTGCACTGTTTGCTAATTATCATGCAGTCAAAAATCGAATACTCTGTGTCTTTACTCGAGTTCACGCTACGCTACAAATTGGACGAGTGAACGGTTCGAAAGCCCGTTCGATTGACAACTTCGAAAGTTGTTGACAATATTATGATCATGGTGTAAATACTGCGATCCAAGTATGCTGCTGAGTACTTACTGTGAGGTGTGTTGGGACTGTGTTGTAGGTCTGAGTTGAATCTTGGCGTCCAACCGGCTGGGTTCACGGTCGTCAAGAGTTTCCGGGCCACAGAAGAATACAAGGACTACCTTCGGGTAAGAATTAAAAAAATAACAATTAAACGTTGGTATAATAATAATAATAATAATAATAATAATAATAATAATGATGATGATGATGATGATGATGATGATGATGATGATGATGATGATGATCGTGATGATGATGATGATGATGATGATGATGATGATGATGATGATGATGATGATAATAATCATCAGTATCATTTCAAATAATAATGATCATCAGCAGCAGCAGTATCGCTCTAATAACTATTGGTTAAAAAGAGACAATTATTATACTGTTATAGTTGTGACTATTGAGTTAATAATAAATTCAATATGTTACTATTATCATTATAGTCTCTGTTAATGCTGTCTTTGCTAACTGTATTCGTAGGGTGGAAGCGTTATACGTCTTTTCCACAAGGAATTGGAAGCTTTTGTTGTCGCTGAAGGATTGTTCCAAGATGAGGTTACTGAAGACGGTAGGCATTCAAAAATAGCTGATCTGATCTGGAATGTTGGTGGATAGGCGGAGGCAGAGGCGGCACCAGACTTTGTTTGTAATCAGAGCATAGCCAGGGCAGTCATACAAGTAAACCGTGCAGAGGGCGATTTATGGCGAGCACGGCAAAACTTCTGCCAGGCATGTTTGTGGCAGGGCAACGATCAGGACAAAAGCTCTTTTACCAGGGCATTTTCCCTTTTGCCCTGGCTTGCCCTGCTGCAGCGCCGCCACTGTGGAGCTGAGTCCTCTGTCGCTTAAGACGTTTCTGATCTAACCTGATTTAATGTAGGCTAATATAATTAAATTCGATCCTATCAGATCTAATCTGATCCGTTCCAATATCATATAGACTCTGAAATGACTTCCGAGCACCTTATCCTAACGTTCAATGTATCAATCGATAATCGCTTCAAACGAAACGGGCAGTGTCTGAACGCTGTAGTACAAAGTTTCTGAATATATATATTGAAGAGGCGCTACATGAATTTACCGAATGAGTGAGTGAGATGGAGGTCAATGAAAAAGGTTTGTTGACTGCGCTTACTTGAGTTAGACCACCTGTGTTGACTGAAACATTACCTGAGCTCATCTCGGTTAGACCATTGTTCATGCTAATCGATGCATTTCCTCTGCCTGCTGACTTAGACCAGGCGTGTAAGACCAGGTGTGTTGATTGGTAATATATTACCTGCACTTATTCGAACAGTACACCTGCGTATACGAGAGGTCGATCAGTTGGTTCCAAAGTCGCTGTACCCAACGACCTCGGGAAATACCTACTGGCAAGTCGAAACCGAATCAAGTCTGCTTAACGGTGAGCAGCAAGAAATAGAAACTTCTTATTTAATCTGTATTTTTGTATTTTTCAAACTTTGCTTTGCAGTTTCTATTCTGCTAAATTTGTAACTTTCTGCAATGATTTAAGAATTATCTCTTCCCTTTAAGTAATTCCGATGATGCTATTGATAGATCGATTGGTCTATAGATTGATTGATTGATGGATGATTCAACGGTTCGTTGATTGGTTACTGAATCAGCTTTTGATCAAGACCTATCAATCTATCAATCAACAATTCTTTATTTTATTGAAGCCACTGAATAGCGAAACAGAAATAACATGATTATTTGCCATTGTTAGCATCACAACACAATAGTAGCATGATTATTTTTCCATCATTAGCAACAAAAGGGAACCCCGAAGGGACAATAGTCCAGCTCGATAGGGTCACTTAAGTAATTACTATCATCGTAGTATATGATAACAAACAAATATTCAGTTCGGTTGTTTCGATTCTATATACTGATCCATATATTTGATCGATTGATCGATCTACTGATTGCTTGGTTAATTGACTAGTTGATTGACTGATCATTGATTGATTCAGTGATAGACTTATCCATCAATTGATACTCTGATTTCTGTCGATGCAGGGGACGTGATTCGTTGGGAGCAGCAGCTGCGTTTCCGACATATGACCACCCGCCAGTATCTGTGCATCACAACAGATCGAAGAGTGACCTTGACCCCGGATTCGAAGGACCCTCGGACCGTCTTCCGGCTCCATCCAGTCATCAAGGTAAATCATTTCCTGTCAAGGTAACTCTTTACTTATCAAGGTAGCTCATTACCTGTCAAAGCAACTCTTCATTTATAATGGTAATCGTGACCAATCAAGGTAGTTAAACTGATTGTCTGTCACTCCCAGTTGCTCTTTTATAAAACATGGCATCTTACTACCTGTCAAGGCGCCTCTTAAACTATCCCGAATATAATAAAATCTGACATATCCAGTTCATTATGCACATACATTTAACACTACATATTAATCGCCATTTTCAATATTTATTTCAATCCTGAATATTCATTTTCCTATTGCGTATTCACTCATAACTCAAGAAATATTCGTGTCATCTTGAACATTCATTTCCATCATGCATAATTCATTTCAATATTGCATATGCACCTGAATGAAGTGAAATCCTGTTTTTTGCTTTCTTTGGCATTCAATACTTTTCCTAAATAGGCCAGGATAATCAAATGCTTTGTTTTTTGTCGTGTTCATACGTTCCGGTATTAGGCCAAGGTAACATAAACATTTTGTTTTACGTGCCGTACTCAACCTTTTTCTCGTCTACTTTTCAGCATGTACTGTTTCCTTCTTCTGCAATTTCTTCAGCTTATTTCTGAAATTATTTTAAATGTCCCGGAAAGTGCTTATGCTCCTTAGCTAAATTTCGTAACGAATTTCGATTTTCTCGTGTTTCTTATCATCATATTTTGCTTCTGTGATGTCGAATTTCCTTGGCTGTTATGTTTTTCTTCTCTATTGTCTAGAGACTTTTCCTACTGTGATGCTTTTTCATATTGACAATTTTCCTTGCGCAATAATAGTTTTTGTAATTGAACATCGTGTTCTACTATTCCTCTATCTCTCTTTTTCGCATGTGTGCAGGGGCATCGGCACAGGGGGAGCACAGGGTCATGCCCCACTTAAAAAAAGTTTGGTGATCAAAGCTGCTTTGTCCACTCGTGAATCTAAGCATAAATAAATTTTGCTAAAGCTTTGCGGACGGGCAAAAGGGCTTGGAAGATCTCCTGAGAAAGAAATCTCCTGAGAAAGAAAATGGAAAGCTTAGACTTTACGCCTAATCCAGTGCTTGACGGATAAATATTCACTAGATGTCTGAGAAGAATGACCGAATACATCAATACACCCGTAAGGAGGAAATTTTTAAAGAAATTTCGTAGTCTTGGAAACGATGTTCTCTCGATGATTGAAAACAAACGGTCGTCAGAAGTTTTCTTGAGATAGCGCAAGAAGATTCATGGCCACTTAAGAAGTTTCGGATCCACCAATGTCCAATCCGCAAAACGCCGTGCCGACGCCGTTGCATGTTTGTTTGCATCCGTGTTGCCAAAATTCGGATGCCTAAAATAAGTTTCGTAATTTTCTTAGTCGTTCGTTGATATAATTATTGTGATCTTGTCAGTGTTCCTGTTGAACTAAGCCAGAATCTTCTTTAAACAGCCGTTTAAAGTCGAAAAATTTATAAAGCGCTGCTTGAAGCGAAACTCAGGGGTCTGCTTGTTTACGAAAGCTGCGTCAAATCAGAAGGTTGTCCATGGATATTGTATGAGGAACAGGATCCGATCGGAGACCAGAGAGCGAAGGAGACAGAGGAGCTGACACAGTTAATGGTGTCTATGTTGGGAGAACACAAAGAATTATATTGATGCGCATTATGTCATAAATCTCATATTTATCTAAGCTCAACTACTGGCTAGTTATACCATAACCTCCTTATAACACTATATTGTTATAAGGCTGGCAAATTGGCAAAGATATAATTGTGCTACTTACAGGGTGTTCAGACGAGTTTAATTTTTCTATCAAATTTTCTAAAAATAGGCCATATACACTTTGAGAAGTTAATAATTTGATAATTATAATTGCTGTTAATCGTTTATACTGTAAGAAACGTTGAATTAAAGCATTGAAATGTCATCTTAGAAGCACTTTTGAAGTTAATTTTAATAAACATTTGATTTGTTCACTCTAAAGTTTTTCCAAAGCAGGACCGGCCTTAGCCTCAATGACACGCCATGCAAAGTTTATATTTGGCGACTCTGACTCCACCTAATTAAAATAATTAGAGTTGTTAACTAAGCCATACAAACCATTGTGACTCTGAAGGTCGATTCCTTTCTCATTACCACTCAACTCTTGCAAAACAAAAACATAAAACACAATTTTTCTGAAAATGGCGCCGCTAAATTGTTACACTCCAGACGACAGCCTGCTCCGTCTATACCTAAGCCGGTTCTGCTTCCAAGGTAACATATCCATTATCCACCTTCGGTTAACAACTATACTCTGATTAATCAGTGAACTGTAGTTTTTCTGTTTGATAGACAGTGTAAATTTGCAGCACTCGGAAACTGCAGCACACATATTTTCGTTCAATATTAGATTCTTCATTTTTAATTCAGTTCCAACATAGATAAAGCTTTGCTTTTTTAGGAAGTGGATGAGATAATATTCGACAGTTATACCCGCATCGAACACGTAATTACTGGCTACTGGCTTCACGCTTTAAAAGGTCAGCTCTGACATACTGAAAGGCTCGATCGTAATCTTCAAGCATACAGTTATTCAACTCAATAATTCAAGTTAAGCATACAAGGGAGTTAAATATTTACGGTCAACTCCTTTCTTCTATAGCGGTGCTGACATTTTGCAATGGCAAACGCTTTGCAAATTGTGGATGGATCGAGAGAGTTACTGTGGACATCTGTAAAGTTACTGCTCATTAAAAGTGTTCTCTTTCGTCGGGCTGGGCTTTGAACGCCCCAAGTAGCTATATATCTTGATGGAGAGCTACATAAATAATCAGAATATATATAAATTAATGAGTGAATGAACGAATTGACGCTCATGGATGAAAGTAAGATTTCTTGAAAAGGTGTGGACTTCAGTTCTAAGAATCTAAACCTGCTGAATGATATAATAGATCAATGAAGTGCCGCTGTAGCAGAATCCTCGACATAAGGCATGATTCGTGCTATAAATGGTTGCAGAGGAAGAATATATAAGAAGACAGCTGAGACAAACGGAGGGAGAGAGTGGAGAATCACTGAAAAGCCTACGTTGGGATGCGGCCAGCCTCAGAAAGGTTATCTAATCTAATCGCATCTTGTCTGATCTGATCTCATCTGGCATAATTATTCATTTCAAGACTATTATATTCTGATTTGATCTTAACAATTCTATTCAAGTCCACTGTAGTGTTGTGCAGTTTATTGTAAGGCCAGTCTTATCAAGT
>JACEVL010000074.1:440000-530000 GCA_020284085.1 Aporrectodea caliginosa
CGAATTCGTTGATGTGAGTTCCAGACAATTGTAATTGTGATTGTAATCGTATCGGCGATTAGATTGCGATACCATTTGTAATGCGCCTCTTAACACTATCGTCGTCATCATCATAATCATTATCATCATCATCATCATCATCATCATTATCACTACCATCACTCCTACTACTACCACATCGCCACCACCACCTCCACCATCCCTTCTACCACTTCTACTGCCACAACCACCGCCACCTCCAATCCACTTACCTCATTATTGTGGCATTTGAAAATAGATGTCTGCGTTGCAATTAATTAATTAATTAATTGTTGTTATTTGTTGTTCAGAAAGAGAAGAATATGGCTTTCTGCGAAGAAGACGTCATCTTCTTTGAACATCAGCTTGATCTCTACGGGAGGCTTTCATACGTAAGTATCATAAAACATGATCCAACGAAATCATAATAAAATAATATAAATTGGAATCGATCGAAGTCCGGTAGTCTATAAGCTTAGTCATCATAATCATAATTCTAATATTTGCTCCATCCTTAACCGAAGCCGATGCTTAATCACAATCACAATCTTTGCCCTAATCCTGATCTGATCTTTAACCTACTATTTAACGATACTGTGCTTAAGCTATTTGTTAACCTAATCTTCTAAGTCTAATCTTTAGCTTAATCTAGAAAAATCTTTATTCATTAACCTAATCCTCATGTTAGTCTATGGTGAACCTAATCTAACTTATTCTAGCAGCATTATTTTTGTCTTAATTCAAGGACACGTATAACGAATAAATCAAAAATTTTAATTTCTCTCTCTCAAGTATTTAAAAAAATATTTGATGAGATACGGTATGTAAGGAGACAAAACAAATTACAAGAATACAGTATTATATAATACAAATAAACTACGCCATTGCTCCATTTCGAAGTTCGGATTTTCACATTGAAGCCCGACATTATCGCAGAATACTAACCAAAAACAGTCCTAAGTTTTCAGTTTAGAGCAAAAGAATGAAAGAATTGGGAGAGAAGAAGGAACAGCGTTTCAATTGGAAAGACCAGCAACTTTGAATGATTGCCGGCCACAGAAAAGACATGCCAAGGCGTGACTGCCAAACAAAGTAGTGGTGACCAATTCCCCCTCTCATCCCACTTCCCTCAACCTTTCCTGCTTTGTTTCCTCTCGATAGTTAAGTATGCAAGAATACACAACCGTTAATTGTCGTTGCTTGAACTGTCTTCAAACCAAAATAACGCTGCCACGACGCAAAATAGTATCGAATAGAAATAACGTTTTCGTCCATTAGCAGAGCTACAAAATGGTACCAGGAATCATAACTAGGATGATAGTTGTAGGTCCTTCTGCCTGGAATGGTCTCCCGTTCGAGATACGCCTGCTACCTAGGGATGGTTATTCAACGTTCTACAGGCTCCTTAAGACTCATTTGTATCCCCGTGTTGACTGGGAGCGCCTCTCAGTAGGCTTCTTGAAGGGGCGCTGTATAAATTCTAGAAATTAATGAATGAATGAATGTCAGAAGATTTTCGCTTGCCTAGTGCACCAGAAGTGTCATGTTGAAACGGATGCTCTTAGATACAGGAAATATGCCACATAAATTCATGTTTTGACCTTACCCTGGAAATATAGTCATTTGAACTTAAACAATAAAAGAATATAAATAGATAAGTGTTTCATGTTCTTTGTTTGCAGGGTCGTAACGATTTTGCGATATTCGTTATAACCCGTGAACTGGGAATTCTGACTTGGGACGAAGCCTTTCTGTCACTGCGCTCCGTTAATTTGCCTGAAGCTCTTAGAGCCAAGTACTGCGAACTGATCATTGGTAACATTTCGTTTTCAGATGCAAATGGGTTACATAATAATGTAATTCAATGTACCTATAATGTAATGTAATGTAATGTATAGTATAGTATAGTAGGCCTACTATAGTATAGTATAGCAGAGATTAGCACAGTGCTTACAATACTCAGAAATGTCAATTGCACACGTCCTCAAACTGTCAAACTGTTCTTAAACTGGTAAGTAAAATTTCAGGTATTAGAATGAAATCGTGAGTAGGCCTAGTTGACTTGAGCTAAACAATTCAACTGCACACTCGACAATGTCACTTTGTGTCAGAAAACAAACTACAGGGTGGGCCATTAGGAATGCAACAACTTTGATGCCTTATAACTTGAATACTTCTATCTGAGCGTCTTGTCCAATATATCAGATTGAAGATAATTATCCATTTTATCATTCTGCAAAATATCTACGAGATACTATTACGACGTTTTGAGATAATGCTATTAATATTCGATGTGCCATTTTCTTGCCATCAAACTGCAAGAAAAACAAAAGTCTGAAACTGAAGATGTCAATTCTAAACAATCACTTAGTACTAGCAATTAATATCGTGAGTGAATTTACCATCAGTCAAACAAATACTCAATAATTATGTCCACCACGTGCTTTAATGACTGCATCAACACGAGACGACCACTGATCGATGGCTGAGTCCACCAGTGCTTGGGTTAGCTCAGCCCAGCAGCAAAGAATCACTTTGAGGTTGAGGTCATGGTTAGCAATGCGCCTAACAGTACTGTGTGAAATTCCGGTCGCACGCTCAATTTCTCTCGGACTCTTTCTTACTCGTTCCTGGATTAATTGTTGTCTTGGCTGCAAATTAACTCTTGGACTTGTGTAATGTTCGCTGCTGTGCGCGCAGAACGTTTGCGACAACAATTGCGGGTGTTAGACGTTCCCGTAGCATCAATTTGTTTAATCAATCGATGTAGAGCATATTTATTCCATTTTCTAGAAGGAACTTCTATCATCATCTGATGTGCATTGTATCATTTTTCTGCTCTTAAAATTCGGATTAAAATTCTATCTTCTTCCGTGAGCGGCGTCATGATGTTATAATAACGGTGCCGTATATCAGTGCAAGATTTGACACAGTAGTAGAGTGGATGACTACTTTCAATTTAGTATATTGGGCACGATGTTTGGATAACAATTGTTCAAGTTATATCCATTCAAATTAGTTGCATTCCAACTGACCCACCCTGTATTTTAGACAACTGGTATAGTATAGTATAGCACAGTACATGTAATCTAATAGAGTACTCGACGAACAGATTCCCATCCAGCGTTACCAGTTGAAATGATAGATGTTCATGGTCCTGTTGCGTGCTGAGCTGGCGATGAGGTTGGACGCGACAGCTGCATGAAACTTTAAAGCAGACATCATCGACTAAGCTACTAGGAATTAAAGCCTAGGCCTGTATGATTTTTAAACAGTTTCTTCAAGAGGTTAATCTGTTTGTTCTACAGCACATTATTATTAAATTTTATAGTTTGCTTTAAAATACCTTGACCTAAAGGGAATGTTTAATTAAACATAATTTAAATTGTTGATTGTTTTCATAGGACTGTTTATTGATGTTGGTACGAACTATTCTGTCCTCGATCACACCAACTTGTCCTTCATCTATGAGGACGTCCTCTCCCCCGGACCAAGCGCAGACGGGGAATTTGTGAGTACAGAAAACACTCCAACTGTCTTTGTTTCATTTAGCAATTCATTCATTAGTTCGTTCTTTTATTCGTTCATTGGTTCGTTCGTTCATTCATTTCTTCATTCATTCTTTCCTTTGTCATGTCATTGGTTCTTTATTTCGTTCTTGATCATTTTCGTTCATTGGTTCATTCGTTAATTGTTTTGTTCGCAATGGTCTTTCTTTAAAAAAGTCTTGTACTTACCTGCAAGAGAGGTTCTTGGTTAAATTCGGTGATAAAGCAGCTAAGTATTATACTTTACCTTCGTTCTTTCATTCGTTCGTTCATTCTTTTGTTAATTCTTTCGTTCATTAGTTCGTTCATTTGTTTCTTTGTTCTTTCATTCGTTCGTTCGTTCGTGTGGTCTTTCGGTCGTTAGGTTGTGCGTTCTTAAGAGTTTTAAAACCTAATTTGACTGTATGCAGAAATATGCGACATTCAAGATTTAGTTTTACAAAAACTTTTCTGCGGACGGGCTCACCGAGTCACCTCCTAGATCCCTACCCCATTTTGCCCAGGCGCCTTTGGCGCCCTGGATCGCCACTTGCTGAAAATTATTGCCACTGGCCCGCCATTAGAAAAGGTTTGACTGGCTTATGCTGTGAGAAGCGCTTTATAAATTATCAAATACAATACAATGCAATGTATTCGTTTTTACAGGTAAAGAAGTCAATTCCTGCAATTGAAAACTGGCTCGCACCTGAAGGAGTGAGTAATTGTAACTTTTCTATAATCATAATTGTATACAAAGACGCTTCTGGAGAAATTAATTAGAGGCGCTCACTACGCTAGAGTTCATACGGAGATGGTTGGACGACATCCTGGCACTAAACGCCTCCGATGTCCGAAGCATCTATCCATTAAGGATAGGCCTATAGCCTCTTCACTAGTAATCTCGAGATTTCTGCAGCGCCCAAGAAAGCGAAGTCGCAGGAACCAGCTTATTCACAGGCGCTTAGACAAAAATAAATCGAGAGGTGGGAGGGGTAAAATCGGTTCCGGGTCAAGTTCCGAAGGGGTCAGGCAGACAGACAGTCAGAGGGCTAAGATGTAGCTGGGCCATGGACATATACTTGGATTTGTCAACCTACTGATGAGCTGCAACCGACAGAGAAGAAAGCACTAGGTCCAAATCAGCAGTACAGAAGATATAGAGTAAGGGGCCTAACATGGAACCAGTGATAGGTCCCCTAAGCAAGCAGAGCCCAACCAATGAATTTTCATCCAGACGGATGGCGCCATGCTCAGCGTTCTTGAACCGCGTTACGTAGATTAGATAAACATTCTCAAGTAAATTAATAAATATCAACTCAATTTATCACGAAGAATCTCTTTGCCCAATTAACTTGATTGGTCATCTGTGTTACCGAAAGGTAATCAAAGATACTTAGCTTCGATCGATTACCCGTATTGCATGCAGATAGAACAAGGACACTTACCTTAATGGATTACCTTCATTGCTTGTAGATAATCAAGGATCTTGTGACACTTTTTCCCGTTATTCGTGACTGGATTGCTGAGTTTCTTCTGGAGATAAAGGACATAACAGCCTCTCAGATTGGGCGCAACATGCTCATCGAACAGGTAGGCTTAGGGTTTCTCCATTAGGTTTGCTTCTTACAGGTGTCTCTCCTTAACATGCATACGTATCTGAAAGGCATGTCTCTGTAACAGGTACGTCCATCAAAATAGGTATGTTTACAAGTAAGTAAGTAAGTACTGCATGGTAATTGATTTAATATCGCGAGACAAAAACAGCAAGAAAGAGATGCAATAGTATGAACAGTTCAATAATAATTCTCATCAATTAACCATCACTGGCTGTTGAATTTTCCCGTTCAAATGACTCAAGAGATTCGTACCTGATTCTGAAAATTTCCATTTGATTTACAGGTCCTGCGTTTGTTCCACTTTCTCGTCAAGTTTGGTTACTATGGCAGCGAGGACATCAAGAAACTTCTGAAGCCACTTCTTCTCATACTCGACTGTAAACATGACAAACCGTTTCCACCAGACACCGAAAAAGGCGGCAAGTACATCAACGATTACATTCGATTAGATTAGATTATAGTAGATTGGGTTGGATTGGATTAACTTGGATTAAATTATATTGGCTTGGCTTGGATTAAGTTAGATTGAGTGAAGTTAGTTTAGGTTGTATTGCAGTGAATCAGATTATTAAAATTGGATTGGATTAGATATAACAAGTTGCCTCTCTTTGTTTTCTATTGAAATTTTGATCTTTGTGTTCTGTAGGATTTTCAAAGGAAGCGATGAAACTGGTTCAATATTATCGAACGAAGGAAAGATTCGAACCGAGTCTTGAATGCGAAGCCGTTGTCAATGCAAAATATCAGTAGGCACAAACTGATCACGATCTTACTTATCTCTCTCTCTCTCTGTGCCTTTGTGTGTTTCTCTGCATATGTGTTTTTGAGTCTCCCGATCTGTCTTTCTTTCTGTGTGTCTATCTGTTTTCAATCTCTTAAAACCTCTGTTTGTTTCTCGATTGCTTTCTGTCTCTTTATATGACACTACTCCTGCCTATGTCTCTGTAGCCAGCCTATCTCTTTTTGTACCTATGCCTCTGCCTCTGTCTGTTCCCCTATTCTTCTGTCTCTTTTTCTGACTGGCTGTCTTATTTTCATATGTTGCTTTTGTCTGCTTTTTCATAACGAGGCGCTATATAAAAGTACAAACAGAATATATATCCGTCCATGTAACTTTGACAAAATCTATTTCACAAACTGAAACTGAAACCGGAACTAATACTAAAATGAAGCTGATTTAGAAATTGAAGGTTAGACTGTGCTTTTCATCCAAACACCGATAGTCTACCTAGAGTGAAACAGAAACTAAAAAACTAAGCACTGAAACGAAAACCGAAACTACAGACGAGATGTAATACTATGTAAACGGGTGGCGTTGTTTTTGTACCAATAGGGCCATGGAAGTCTTGGATCTGCTGTTGACCTTCCAGTTCAACTCTCGTCTCGAGAGTTTCATCGCCAAATTCAAGACGGCTGATCTCGCCGCAAAGGGACTCAAAGGAGCGCACAGTCTTCTCGTCCCTCTGCTCAACGAAGTCTACGACCCATTCGACCTGACTAAGTATGTCTGACCCCAACCACCCCATATTCTGGCCTCCTAATAACAGTTCTCCCCTCAACCCTGTTCTCACCTTACTTTATTCTACCTTCAGTGACGGAGGATTAAACAATCTGCCGCCCATAGGCCAAATTTTGTTGCCGCCTCAATATACCTATTCATATTTCAAACAATTAAAATTCTCCATGGATTAAATACCTCGATGATTTCATTTATGCATTGTCTCACTCGCAGCTTTAAATTAAAATTAATGTTCAATTTTTAATTTTCAAGCTTTGCCGCCCTCTGCAATGTGCTGCCCTAGATTATGACCCCGTTTATTCTTATAGTAAATCCGCCAATGTCTATATTACCTACCTATCTTGTCTTATCTTACATTGCCCTATCTTACGAGGCCATAATTCATCCTCTCTGTCCTAAACCTACCTTATCTAACCTTAACTTGCCATAAATTACCTTATCATTTCTTAACTTGGCGCATCTTAACTTACGTTCCCCTACCTTACCCTATCATACATTTGCCTCGCCTTTCTCTGAAATATATTATCTTGCCCTTCACTAATTTTCCTTCCTTTAGCTAATCTTGCCATACACTACAGACCCTACCTTACTGCCCTTACTTTCTAACTCTTAGTAACTTATGAGTTTGACCTTTTACTTCGTACCTATGACATTCTACTTTATCATACCTTACCTTACCATACCATATCAAACATTTCCTTGCCCTACTCTATCTAACCTGATCTTACTCTTACTTTATCCTACCTTTCCTTAGCCTATCTTGCTTTACATTACCCTTGGCCTTCCTTACCTGTCCTTACCTGGTCCATCTATTGTAGGAAGTCGACATCGGTGCAGAAGAGAGCAGTGCGAGAGTTGCGTCTGATGTTCGATACTACGGCCTACTTCGACACAGAGCAGATCACTTCCATACTTATGGTACGATTCACATCATCAGTTTGTCTTAAAATTCGATTTTGTTCGTGTTCTTGTGGACACGAGTGCGATATACATATATCTATAGCTACGAAGACTTGAGCACATCTTGCACTGTGATGGACCCACTTATTGCTGCAACAATATTCCTTCCATGTTGCTTTGGACTCCGTTCACCCTATACATTTCCAAACTACCGTAAAAAGCACTTGTTTGATGTCTATAAGTAGCTTCTCTTTGGAGACGTCCTTAACAGGCACCGTGTACAGTGTCTTCATACATACATATATTCATTTTATCTACGTTCCTCCAGTTTTTGATGCCATTAAGGACTAAACTTGAGACTTGTCTCTTTTCCCACATTAGTCCGACTTCCGATTTCCCGGAGATATCGGATTTCAACCTGGCTTCTCCAACGGATCTTGACAATTTTGATTTTGGTCGACGCATTGTGCATTATGATAACAGCGTTAAAGTATAAAGTAGTCATCAGATTAGAATAGATGAAATTAAGTTACATTATAGATTAGATACAACTTCAGATAACTACGTATAGTTAGCGCCATTGTGAGGTGTTATGAAGAGTCTGGTGCGATACGGACACATGTGATAAGGATGTTACATTCTATTGGATGTTCTCATTCTGTTAGGATCTGTCTAATTACAAGTACGATAAGATGATCAACAAATCTCTGTCGCTACTCAACAAATTCTACTCTGCCAAGACGAAGCTCTTCAAACTGGCCATCCGAGCAATGGTGGGTTTCCAACTATTTATATAGAGCAACTACTAGACAGCATAGCGATCTGTTTATAAGTGATGATCTAAGCAAGTAATCAACTATGTAAATAAGTATGCAGCTGTAGTATGCTGCATTGCATAAGAGGACGAGGAGCTATAGAATTTTAGAATATTGAAATGTGCAGTTAATTTGCCTTACCATCGATGATGGCAATCATCATAATAATCGTCGTCATCATCATCGTCATCATCACTACTATCATAAAAGAATATTATTCTTACTTTGAACAAACCACATGACTTCAACCGTATACGGATTTTTTTTGACAAGACATAGTCTATGCCATGCGGTAGCCTACAGTGGTTTCTTTGGTGAGGCCATCCCTATCTAAACAATCTATTGCGGGTTTGAATCTGCTGATTAGACTCTGTGTAACGAGTCTTACCGCACTGCCTGAACAAAAATTTGTTCTCACATATTTGTTTCGCGCCTCGGATTCATGTTTACTGAGAGCTCCCGTGATAAATGCGATAAATAAATAAGCGAATAGTCCCCCAAACAGAGACCAAACAGATGTAAGAAATTAGATTCCTACCTATAACTCCAACAGAGGTACTCAGGTAGATATCTTACTTTACCTTAACTTTACAGGTTTTGATTACAACGGATTCTTGTCACGTTCATCGTGAGGTGGCTCGAACGATGCCCATTCTCAGACGCTATTCAAAAGCAAAGCTCAACAACGATCAAGTGAAGACGATGGGAGCGGTTCTTGACACCTACACCGAGTTAGGACCCTACTATGCTCTCAAACTCTAACTCAAAGTTGAACTCCCAGATTCGGGAGTTATATACTCTTTATTTCAACTCGATCTTGGACTTACAGAGTCAGACTTGTCCCACTCTGAGTCTCTAATCCGAAGGAAAACTTTGACTTTAAATGAACTCAAACTTTAGCTTAATTCTATTACCTAAAATCATCACCAGCTGTACAACGAAACAATGTAGACCTAGCAATTAGAACTTAATTCATTGTTTCTATTAATTAATTAGGTCGATAGTAGTCATAGCAAGACAAAAGATTCTCGTGCTGATTTTTTTAATGTTTTATTTGTAAGATTCTGTCACCTGCCTAAAGAAGAAGCAGAGAGACATCCGATGAATCAGAATATCCTTATCAATCACGGTAAGTGATTCACGATGCATTATATCAGTAATCTGGTGCACTGAACAATTCCTGCCCTTTCCACACATAGATCTACATACCGGTCTTCTCTTCTGAAAACACGTGAATCAGATACAATTTCCATTTCTCAAACGACGTTTGCCACCATCACATCCAAAAGCTAAAACTGGAGCAAGCCTTGTTTATTGATGACCTTAGTTTAGTTTTCAGATTTCTGATAGGCCTAACTCTGTTTTAGTTTTCCATTTTCATCATGATATGCTTTTACTTCATAAGCTTATTTGGCAACCCTTACCCTAGCTCAGTAATATCGCCAAATAATCATGCAGGATCATGATCAAATTGGACTTCAGAAGCCGCCCTTGTTTCTTGTATATATTTTGTCACCTTCTCAGCCAATCTGTCGCTTCGAAATTCGATATATTATAGGCTAATGCTGAATTTAATAATCTTATAGCAGTTTCATTGGTGAATATTGCGAGGTGTATTAGGCTACTTATACCGACCTTCAACTAAACGTTCTGCAGACTTCCGCTGTTGCGATACCATAATAGGGTCATTCATTAATAACAGAATAGCCAACTACAGTCGGCTTCTTGTTTAATCAATCAATCAATCAATCAATCAATCAATCAATCAATCAATCAGTCAAAACTCTTTTATTGAAGCCGTATCAAATCAAATCACATTTCAAACATAAAATATCAGGATTGGCCGCAAGAGGAGTCCCAAAAGGGATCAAGATCCCGCTAGCTAGGGACACCTAAACAACATTTAATAAATCTGAATTAGTGACAGCTAAATCCTTGACAAACAGTGCAACATCAAGTTTCGTACAGCAATGCAAACAGTATAGTACATAGTACACAGTAAATGATTAACTCAATTCAAAACACTATGAAAATAAAATACAGCCCGTAAAAACAAAGTTTTTTACTATATCCATCTAGTATCCTATAATGCGTCTTACGAAGCAGTTACCTCTACAAATATATAGTCCGCGTTCATTTTACGACATAGCATGCGTTTAATGAGGCAGCGCACCCGTTTCTGTTGCGGCCAATGGCAACGCTGGCCAATGGCAACGCTGCGTATCGGAAAAGGGGATTCCCCGATTCGAAAAGTTGAGTCCCCGATTCTATAAGCTAGCCTTTTTGGGGAGCTGAAATTTTGATAGAATGAAGTGTCTGCGAGGGCGAGTCTATCTGCCAAGTTTCATGACGATTGAATGATTGTAAGTGATCGAATTAGTCGTCGCAAGATTTGACTTTTTAGCCTGTGGCTCATTCAAACATTCAAGATTTCCGTAAGTTAAACTAGATGGATAATAAAGAAAAACGAAAACCTTAACTAATAGTGAAAAAGAATCCTGTTGTTACTGTCTTTGTAGAGGTTTTGACTCTTGTGTTCGACATGCTAACATCAGAAATTGATGCAAAACTTATGGTAAGATGGCGAATGCATCGAAATTTGTGTGACTGGTTTACTCAGTCTATAGTCGCCCATGAAGATCTTACACGTAGACAACTATACATTAAAATATATCTTAGTTTAAGACAGTTTCCACTGCAGCGAATGAGTTGTCAAGCAATGCAATCTGTAAAGGTTGTCCGTCTGTTGATTTACTGTTGCCGCGTTTGTGCCTCAGCCGAAAATCCTTCAACCCAGGACCATGAATACATTCTTGATCGCGATGTCTAATAAATGAACGATTCCATCTCTTGTCTTACCCTTCCTCATCTCGCCCCACTTGACCGTTTTTCCTTTTACCCGTCCGTCTCTTACCTTCACTTGCCCATAACTTTACCTTAGGCCTACTTATTTTAACCTAATTTATCTTACCTTATATTACCGTTATATATACCTTACTTTGACATACCTTATCTTACATTACCTTAAGTGACCTTACCCTTCCTTACCCTGCATACACTAACTTGCCTCTTCTTCGCTTACATTCTGTGCCTGTGTTGCTGAAACAGGAGCAGTACCGTGGTCTGGAAGTGATCCTCAAGAAATGTCTGAAACTGCTGAAAGCATTGGCCAGAGGCAACGATCTCGTTCAGATGCGAATCTTCGAGAGACTCGATATTCTGCTCAAGATCAAAGTGGTTGAATCGGAAGTTGCAATGGCCCTTAAGGAGGTCAGTGTTGTCTTGGTGGTAACCATGCAGTAGATAAGTACTGCCTTCGTAGCATTGTTATTGATATAATAAAAATAATAATAATTTATAATATAAACGCACAGAAATGTGTATAATGTGTGTGTGTGTCATGTTACGCGTCGTGTTACTCTGTTTCACTCGAGTCCCATCGGGCCAGCCACACAGGTTGACAGACGATGCCCGGGCTCCGCTGCGCACGTGTGTGTCTGACCCGCTGGGAGAGGTAGAGGCGGAGGGAGAGGCTAATGGAGAGGCAGGGGAAGGGGTGGTGGGACGGTGAGATAGAGCCTGAGGGGAGACTGAGAGGGATGATGATGAGGAGGAGTGGAGAGGGATGAGAGGGGTGGGGAGGAGAGAGGGACTACACTTATTGCATTACAGTAGATGGCACTCCTATCGTATACGTTATGAAGGTCATTTAAACCGTCTTAGGAAGGGCAAACGTCTAGTAATAATAATAACAATAATAATAATAATAATAATAATAATAATAATAACAATAAAAGTAATAATAATCATCATAATCATCATCATTGTTCTTATTATCTCAGGCGTTCATTGGGAACCAGAACACGTGTCTGAAGATCCTCCCTCAGCAGATCCAGTCGATCGTCGACCTGATCGGAACGCTCCAGGAGAAGGGATCGGATTTCATCGACCTTCTGAACACCATCGTCAAGGTCGAGGGCCTTGGCCTGACCTTGAAAAGGAACCAGGCCTACGTCATGAAGTACGTCATGCAGGACTACAACAAGCTGGCTCACATGATGGACCAGCCAAGGGAGTACCGCGAACAGATCCTAACGATGGGGATGGACTTCGATAACCTCAAGTACCTCATCAGTCTCATCGACCTACTCGCCACCTGTGCAGAGGTCAGCGGGTCGTTCTTTCTCTCCGTTGTTCTAAGGCACCGCCTCTAGGATGCACACGGCACCAGATCGTTAGATGAGGAATAGTAAAGGTAACGTTCGGCATAAGTTAAGGTGAGCGGTGAAATTAAGAAAGGTAGGATGAGATAAAAGTAGGCTAACGTAATGGTATGGCAGGGCATAGGGTAATACATTGGAATAATTCATTCCGAAGATTTATATAGCGCCTCTTCAAGGTTACTACTCAGAAGCGCTACCGACCCAACCCCGGCTGAAAAGGATGGTCATTGTTATTAGGTAAGATGATATAAAGCGTGGTAGGAGCACAAGTAGGTCATAATGTAAGTTTAAAAACTTAAGGTATGGTAAGCTAATTTGTAGTGAAAACAAAAGTAGTAGGCTATATTGTATGGCATATAAGGTAAGGTACGTAAAAGTCATGGTAAAGGTCCGGTAAGGCAAAAGTGAAGGCGTGCAGTAGGCTTCGGCACAGGGCAAGATGTCATAAAGGTAAGGTAGGGTAGGGTAAAGATAGCCTAAGGTAAAAGTAAAAGTACAGTAGGTTATGGCATAGGAGAAGGTGAAGTGCAGCTACGATGAAGGGAATGGTTGGTAAAGAAAAAGTGAAGTCAGTTCAGAAATGCCTTCATTGCTTATCTTCCGATTAGCTCATGAAGCGCCTTTTGTTGAACACCTGTAGGGTGAGAACCGTTTCATAGAGTCGATGTGTCAGACGATTCTGACGGTCGATGAGTTGCTGTGGGTCGTCAATCATCCGGAAATCGACTGCAACCTCAAGAAACCATTCATGCGTTACTTCCTCTGGGTCTATCTGAAGACGGCTGGCAGCGCAGTTGAGAGTGGCGCCGGAGACCTACCTCATGACCCGTAACCATCGCCTTCTTCTCTCTCCCTTCTCGTCGCTTTCACCGTCATTGTCGCCGTCGTCGTAATCGGCATCGTTTTAGTTGTCGTCGTCGTCGTCTCAGTTGTTGTTATAATCAAAGTCATTATCACCGTCGTTGTCATCATCAATTGTCATCCTATCTTCATCATTATCTTCATCACTATAATAAATATCGTTATTCTGCACATAAACTATATCTCATACAATTCCTGTGCCTATCATTATCATCATCATCATCATCATCATCATCATCATCATCATCATCATCATCATCATCATCATCATCATCGTCGTCGTCATCATCATCATCATCATCATCATCATCATCATCATCATCATCATCATCATCATCATCATCATCATTATATCGTGGTAGTCATCATAATCCAGGATATTAATTTAGTATATGCATTGATGTATATACATATAATTATATATATATTATATATTTAATCGTGATGAATTACTACAAGTATCGTCATAATTATTGTTATCTTTACATGTCGTCGTCGTCATCACCACTGTCATAATGTCGTTGTTGCTGTTGCTGCTGCTGCTGTTGTTAGGGCGCTGTGGAACTTTCTCCAACATGTCTCCAAAGAGCTGCACCAGTTGACAGAATTCATTTCCAGACATACGGAAAAGACAGCTGGCCTCATCAAGAAAGCTCCCGGAAAATAGTCAGTCTAAATATTAATCTCATCTTATCTATGAAGCAGACTTTTGGGCAGAGACATTTAGGCGCCGGATAGTTGGGCGCCATATCAAATAGCGCCCCAAAGTCCTGGCATCTAGACGGTGGGCGCCAAAGTGTCTCTGCGCCCAAACGGCGGCGCCCAAAAGTCACGTACCGTCTTATCTTATCTTATCTCACCTCAAAAAGCTACATTAACCACGTCTAACCTAATAATATAGTCTAGTCTAGTCTAGTCCTGGAAGGCTGGAACTTCTAAAGCACCGCTATCATATGGCATAGTAGGTCAAGGTAAGGTAGGCTATGGAATGGTAAGACAAGGTAGAGTATGTTAAGGCAGGTGTAGTATGGTAGATTAGATAGGTAGGGTATGGCAACATATTTCTGTGAACTGGAGTTATTGTGGAATATCAGAATATCGTATGCCACTGAAAGCTATTTGCTTATCTGTTAATTATGCATATTAACTTCCGAATATGCAAATTTGCAGTGACTACGCCGACCGCAAAGATTCCGAATCTGTGGCACACGGTGCTCTCCACTACATGTTCGATGCGGTCATGCCAATCCTCCAGGTAACGGTCTCTTGCTTACAAGTAATCTTAGAATTTACTACCAACATAATAATTAACAACACAAATGTAAAAGAACAGATTTAGCTATTCTCACTGTTGGTCTGTCTTTCTGTCTGTCTGTCTGTCTGTCTGTCTGTTAGTCTGTCTGTCTGTAGGCCTATATCTGTCTTCCTCGTAAACTGTAAAAAGTTAAGGGCCAGTGGTTTTTAATCTTACCGGTGAACCAAAATTAATTATCCTTGTCGTTCCATGCACTCATGAGACATTTCCGTTAACCGTTTACGTTTTGTGGGAAAGGCAAAGGCTTACTTTAAATGGCTTGCAGTTTAACTCTAACCGATTTCGTTACTTTCACAGGCTTACTGTAACTAGTGTCCTTAATTTTAGGCGTTTTACACCAAGTTCTACCAACCGGAAAAGGACAGTCACCCGGAAGAAGTCGAAAATACGGATAAGTTGGCCAGAGCTCTAGTTGTACGTGTGCTATCCCTATTAGTATCATCAGGAATATCATTGTTTCTTATAGTTTTCTTTATTGATTTTATTATCAGTGTCCTCACATCGATATCAGTATGATATTCATATTATGAGTAGGATATAATTACCAGTAGTATCATAATTAATGAACTATAATTGGTGCTCTATGTTTCTTCTATTTTCTCATTTTTGTATCGTTTGGTTGTTTTCAGCCTCTTTGGCGTAATAAAGTGTTCATAATCATAATCGTTATCAATTAAAATGAACCTTTTACTGCACTGAGAGTTTACAATCAGAAATCAAATCAAAATCAAATCAAATCATTTTTATTGAACCTTCAAGAAAAAAATGGCCAGATTACATGAAAACACACGAGTGCTGAGGAAAAGCATTAGGAGAAGCATTAACATCCTAATCTTAAAACGTTGCGATCCTAAATATATTGCAAAAGGAGTCTGACGTATACGCTACTTGTTCATACTAGGTTCGGCCAATATTTTCAGGATTTAGTTTTCACAAAAGCTTACATAAATGTTAAATAAAAGAATGATCATATTTATTAGTGTCGTTATTTATCCTCGTCGTTGATAATTTCAGTATTTGAGTAGGCTACTTGTCGCAGGGTGGGCGCACTAGCTGTCCAAGGAAAGTGTCAGGAATCTAGTACTTATGTAATTAGTATTAGCAATTGCGATTAATTAAGATTTCATCATCAAGCAAACAATGAATAGAAAAGCAGAAGGATCACCGTAGGAATAATGACTTCCTGAGTTATGAACTTTGACCGTTGATTGCAATATAATATTATTATGCAATAAAATACAATACAAAGTATATTCAATGCAATGTAAAAAAAGCAATGATCCGTACAGTACACTTCTCTTGATCTGTAGGGTTTCTGTGAAGCTGTCATTCCCTGGGTAACCGTTCCCGACTTCAATAAGGCGATCATCTCCTGCATAACGGCCGTCATTCCAGTTTCAACCATACAAAGCACGGTCAGTTCATCAGTCCTACTTTCCATAATGTAAGTCATCGGAAGCATATAATATCACCATTATAACAACAGCCTCATTGTTACCATTATGACGACAGTTTATAGCCTAGGGCATAGTCCAAACATCGTCAGAGGCGAGCTACTTCTATAGGGTATATTACTTTGTCTTTGTCAATTGTCAGCGCAAGTACTAAGAGTTACCTAATAGGTAGAATTTCCATTATTTTGTTGAAAATATGGTAAAATAAAAGGAAACTATGATGCAGACCGCAACTAGGAGACCGACCACTGAAGAAACAGCGAACCCATTAACCCGTGTAACTTAATCTGTCTCATCTGTGCTGTTGTTCTGAATTGTTCATAGGTAATGGAGGGCTTGATTGATCACCTGATGACGTACAACAAAATCAACCAAGCGAAACTCCGAGGTCTCAAGGTGAGTGGTTTACCTGAAGAGCTTAGCAATTTAATCCTATGTTCAGATCTTCTGATCTCTGCAACAACTGCTAACAAGACGACTCGATTGCTTGAAATCTACTGGTATACTGCCAGCATCATATAAGCCAGACCAAGCGTCCGTCCAGTTTTAAATCTGTAATCGTGTAACCAGGGCCTAGGACAGGATTTGGAGGCCCAGGGCCACAACTAATTTTCAAGGCCTTTTTCAAATATCTTTTAAAAACTTACAGTTTGCAATTATTGAACGTCAACGATTTCGTCACGAAATAATTAGAATTTGTATAGCTCTACATTTCAATGAATAACTCCTTAATTCCGTAATTCCCCATTTCAATAAATAACTCCGTAATTCCGAAATTCCGAGGCCCTTTATCAAGTGAGGCCTGGGGCCAAATGGCCCCGGTGGCTCCCCCCCCCCTGTCCTAGGCCCTGCGTGTAACACTTACTCTGCGTAAATTATGTTGACAGGGTCATAAGGAGTATTACGAGGCGGAGCTGCAGCTGAACGGAAAGCTCAGAGTGTTTGCTGTCAACTGTAGTCTTCTCTACGGAGGACATAACCTTGTGCAGGCGCAGCTGAAACTAAAATCGAAAAGAGGTTAGAAGCCGGCTTAAACTTTCAGCCAGACTTAAGGTTTCAACCCAGTTTGAACATTTCACTTCAACTAGAACTTTTAGCCTGGCTTAACCTTTCAGCCCGGCTTGAACTTTCAGTTTGGCTTCCACCTGCGGCCTGGCTTAACTTTTAGCCCTTGAACCGGAAGTGGATGAATTCCAACTTCCAAGGTCATGGACACGGGGTCAGTGCATGAGAAGAATTGCCGTTTACTTCCCAGCTTACCCTAGTACCAAATTCTACCACTTGATTACAGAGGCAAATGTACAGAAAGAACTTTCATAGGTCACTATATTATATACAGAGTGGGCCCCTATATGGTTAATTATTAATTACGAATAAATTAATAATTAAATACAGATTTAAAATAACTCTACTCGCAAATGCAGCATTACACGTAGCTAACCGTAATGTAATTGTAATATAACTGAACATTTCTACAGCGCTTCACTTCTCGAAGGTGCTTCTCGCTCTTCCAAATGATGTTAGAGTTCAATAAGAACGAGTTCATCTGTAATAAAACGATGCTGGAATTGCTGGAATAGTAATCGCTGGTCAGCACTCGCACACACGAAGAACCAAACGTGCGGAGAAGGTGGAATTGTTTGGTTACTGTTTTTCCAGAGTATACGGAGATCGGAGGTGACGAGGAACTTCCGTTGGGTGAAGAATTTCAGGAACATCTGCGAAGGTTCCTTAGAATGAACGAAAAGAAGGTCGAAAAGAGACTGGAACTCGTTCAGAAACTCGTCACGCAATTGGCGTAAGAGTCTTCTAATGCATATTATACGGAAAATAATACAGACATATTAACAGCGGAGCGCTCTGAGTAGGAATCTTGAAGGGGCGCTATATACATTTTTGGAATAAATAAATAAAATTTAAAAAATATTCGTAGCGCTTTACAAGTAATAAAATACGCTATGCAAAGCCCAGATACATATATAAAATCATACATACATACTTAGGTATGCACATTCGGGCATATGAGCCCCTTCATGCATATGTAGCGTCTCTATTGTCGGATGTTCTAGACTTAACGCTACCTAATACAACTCAACACTGTGCATAGAACGTTTACCTTTATTAATCATAATACACTAAGCTACAGATTACACAATGCTAGGTGAGCAGCAGCCACACTCGTATATTTAACCGGTCGCTAACTCAGCTCCGCAAAACACACTGGTTTTATACCCCGGCAAGATAACCCCTTGCCTGCACACACCACTCAGGCTACCAACTCTGCTTGCCAACCGCTGTCACTGCACACACACCTAGGCTGATACTACACACCTACATACTACACTACATGCCCCCCTAAGTGAATGACCGTGCCGCGGTCATTGATATATATCATAAACATCATAAACATCATAAAACGACAACTTAGCGTAACTATAACGATGCAGATACAGTAATAAACAAAAAAACCACGACATACATATGCTAACCAATATCAAGTCCAACTCATAAAAATGTCAAATAAGCAAAAGCAAGCAAACTATAATAAAATGCAATGTAACTCAAAATCCATTAGTTCAACCAAAACATTAACTAGATAAAGACTGAATATCAACCAACTCAATGCTAGGTGAATACGGAACAGGAGAAGAATCAGCTGATACATCCAAAGCCAAAGGAACAGTGAATTCAGCACTGGATATAAAAAGTTTCACGTAGTAACGCTTATGAATTCCAATTATATGACGCAATCTCCCAGCTGTGGAGCAGGAAATTCTTAATGACTGCGGCAATACAACACGAATCTGCGAATGTTTATGTAACACAGCTACTTGCCAATCAAAGAGTAAACTAGACCATAAACAATGACGCTGAAGACGAACCTGCGATATAGCACTTAAAGCCATGATCTCGTAGTCATTAACAGCAAAGTGAAGTCTATGCCAAGGAAGAACCACCGTGTTAGTTGCGTTTCCTATATGAATAGCCAAAAAAACAGCCTGTGGACTGGTAGATGTCACACAGCACTTGCACCGTTTACGAAAAACCCCAACCAACAAAATGAGAACCAATAAACTAATCACCACAATCTGAAACCACTGAAAATCCGAAAAACCTGTACTAATCGTGGACACAGGAGTCAAAACACTGGATGATGGAGAAAATATCCATACTGACGGAACCGATTGAGCTGGAATCACACGAGGCAACGACAAAACAATAACAGACAACCGATGTACCTTTACCACTAGATAAATTGTTACTATGGTAAGTAAACCAATCAAAGCAGAACCCACAGGCAAAATAAAAGACGAATAAGCTACCAATATTGGGCTACCGAAAGTATCAAGTTGATCGCGAATCACCTCGTCTTGAGACTTAAATAAAACCTGACCTGCCTTAACAGATGTCATAGCACTAGAAAAATCCTCTGTTAAACGCTGATCAATCAAATTGTCAGACGAATTTGTACCACTGACGAAAGTAGGTAACAGAAGCGTAAGCTGTTCTGCTAACGTACTATCGGCATGTAAATGATCCCAATCCGATTGAGAAAAGAATTCCTGAATCACAGCCAGATTGAACGTATGAACAACAGTAAATGATTCATTAAAAAGAACGTGCTCAGAATACGATGCAGGAAAAAAATAACCATTAGTCATCAATGTGCATGCATTCGGTATAAGAATGACACAAGAAATACACGCTGAAATAAGTTTAGGCTGAGCCAACGGGCAAATCAACGTAAGATCAGACACACTATTTTCAATGGCCAACGTGTCAGGCAACAAATACACAAACGAAGTAGGACGGTTATTTAGCAGGAGAAATTTGCAAAAGAGTTGAACAGAAGGTATATCATTTTTATACAAAACCAAGATACAAGACTTCGGATCAGTGGTTAACCTAATGTCTTCCTTGAGAATAATACGAAACTCGCCAGCAACTTGTAGTGAAGGAAGATCATTCCAGACCGAAAAAGTCTGGTTATCCGAAGTAACAGCGAAATATCGAGGCATTTGATCAAGAAGAGACGCGTGCTGATTATTAGCCCCAATCGATTTTGGCACAACTGTAACCGTAAACAAATGTAGAGGATAAGGTAAAGTCGTAATCGGAATTTTAAGTGTTATATACAGTATATTGCTTTTGTAGACCGTCAGATGAGTATTAGCTCTATAGAAGTAAGACGGATCCTGAACCAGAAGTCTGACAGGTATTTTCAAGGTCTTCAGATGTCGAGTTAATTGAACTAAGACACGACGAATATCTGATTCGTGTAACAATGTGGCCTCTAGTCTACCAGCCATCAGGGACTCAATGGACAGGAGCAGAGTCTGTAAATCCATCTCAAGACAAGTGAAATTGTATAAAGTTTCAGCCATATAGAATGACAGCTGTAAAGAAGTCCTAAAATCCATTTTAAGAGCACGGGTCATGTCGGACAAAGTTTTATCCTGATCCGCAACCCGGGCACGAATAGAATCTAGCCGCTGATTCGTTATACTAGTGGCGCTAGCCAAGTTGGAAATGTCGGCTTCGAACTGACCCAAAATACGCTGATTACTCTCCAAAACAGTTTTAACACGCTCCTGAACAACTCGAATATCAGAATCACGTGCAATTCCAAATAAGGAATGTGCCACGTCACCGATGAAATCAACAAACCCACGTCTACTCACACGTGGTTTCTTACGCCCAAAACGATCACGCCTCAGTACATTATGAATACGTGTCACTAAGGTATTAATCTGAACTTCAGCTCTTTGATGCAACTGATGTATATCTGAAAACGTGTTTAAATAATCAGAACAATTACCGTTAAGTGGCGTATTGCGAAACTGACAATTCAACGCAGTCTTGTTCTGATAAGGTGGTAACGATTTAACAACAGGTAAAGCAATATCAAAAGTATGAATCCACACGTCAGTACCAACTTCCAACACCCCTTTATAATGAAAGTAGACGCCGTAAGCTCCTCTGCTGACAACGTAATCCGACGACGCTGGACAGCAGAGCACCGATAAGAAGGTGAATAACAGGAAAATCCAGCCTATAAATAAGAACAAATTATATCTCGATACGAAAGTAAAGGACAATTATGAATATGCAACAATGACAAATATATATATCGAAGCAAGCAACGATCACGCAATACAACCAAATACACTAAAAAGTGACTAACAAAACACCTTATACTTAAATAACGCCCACAACCATTGCCAAGGTCATAATACCGAAAACGAAAGTATAGATGACTTGAACTCTCAGTCGATGCGTTGCGGCTAACCCACCACATGTGCACAACTCAGGATACTATCAACAATAAAAGCCAAATGATGGTGATGAATTAAAATATAAAATCACGACATTATAGTCGATTTAATTAGTGCTGAATTTATCTAAAGTGATAAATATACCAATAAGATGACTGGCCAGTCGGAACGAAACATACTCGTAAAAAGAAAAGCACATTAATAATAACCTCTCTTGTAACCACAGCATGTAAGCACCACATATCATACACAATGGCTGAATCAAAGCACAAGAGGAAGTTATATAGTCTCCGGACGTAATAATAAGTCATTCCAAGGAGAACTATCATCCTAGCAAAATCATAGAGTAACCCTGGCTTATAGTATCCAACCACACTAATCATTGATCCCTTCATGAACGGACGTAAGTTGCTCAGCTTGAAATCTGACAGGAGTCGGACGTTTACGAATTTTTCCTGTCATAGTTCGTTTAATGTGAAACTGGCGTTTCAAAAAGTCACTCACATCACCTTCAGGTATCCATTCTGGTCGCACAGACTTATCTTTATATACCACACGATAATACCTTTGCTTGTTGATAAATTTCATACCACTTAACAAATCAGCTTCAAGCCAAGGCTGAGGTAATGGATCACCGATAGGCATCGTGCCAGACGAATCCTGCAACAAATCATTATCAGTAATCGGAACAGTTGGAGGAGACTCCGACGGAATGGCATCCTGTTCCATCAAATCACGGCGATCAACGTAAGGTCGTAATCTATCAGCGTTCACTGGGTGTCGTACAGGCTTGTTCGTCTGTACATTACGTAATAGATAAGTGAAAGACCCGGTCTTGGAAGTTATATAAAAAGGTCCTGTAAACTTATTATACAATTTAGCCTTCTTTCCGACTGGCGTGACAGGGTTAAATAACCATACAAGATCACCAATAGCGTAAGTAGGTAAGGTAGTGGTACGGTCATAATTCCTTTTGTTACGCGCCTGTAACTGAAGCGTACCTTCGATTGCGTCTTGCCTAGCCATTTCGAGAGCCCTTGCAATGCGCTTAACGTATTCGCTGGTGACGAGCTCTTCATCAGCCACACCCAATTGTCGATCAACCGAAAAATTTAAGTCCCTCCCAAAGAGAAGGAAAGCCGGGCTATGGCCAAGATGAGCATTCGTAGTAGCACGAATTGAATACAAAATCGCAGGAATGTAATCTGTCCAATCCTCTTCATTAGTGCAATGAAGTCGTAACATCTTCCAAATAGATTTATTGATCACTTCACAAGCCCCATTACAACGCGGGTTATAGCTAGCTGTATATATGCGTTGAACACCGAATAGTGTAGAAAGTTCAGAAACAATGGTACTCAAGAAATTTGGGCCCCTATCCGAAAGTAACGTATGTGGACCGCCATATCTACTAAATATCTCTCGATATAAAGCTTCCGCAATCGATCTCGCAGTTTGATCTTTCAACATAATGGCCTCCGGCCAACGAGTAAGAGATTCAACGCAAAGAAGAATATACTTGTACCCATCTCTGCTTCTAGGAAGTTGAAGAATGTCCATATGCCAACGACCAAATATTTGCTTTATTGGCAAAGACGTAAGTGGTGGTTTATTCAGCGGAAGAGGAAACTTGCATTCCTGACACTTTAAACACGAAATTATATGTCTTGACACAGCGGTATGCATTCCCTTCCAAAAATATTTACGTCTGATCGATAAGTAACAGCGATGAAAACCCGGATGGCAACAGTCATCGTGATAACTCTCAAGTATACGCTGACGCAACTTCCTAGGAACGACGAGTTGATTAATGTACGTTCGACTAGGTCCTCTAGATCGAGGTTGATAGTAATGAAACAACAAGCCATCACACAAAGCATACTCAGTACTCTCAATCACGATTTTCCTAGCATCCTGATCATTGCCTGGAAGTTCCCCGAACTCCAAATAACGAATCATAGGACCACAATCCGAACATGTAATCTGTTCATGAGCTGTTTGGCGCAAAATGTCCTCCTCCGTCAGGTCAGCAGGTGTAATTAAATCCTCCTCAACGATGATGTTCAACTGCACCGGTGTAACCCCATCAACTATCGGAGCCAAAATTTTATCTTCCATGTCATCCGATTCATCAGCTTGCACTGGATAATGACGACGAGATAAAGAATCCGCATTACTGTTATTTTTACCTTGTTTATACTCAATCGTAAAATCATACTGTTGCAACAACAACGACCAACGGAGTAACCTGCCAGAACTACTGGTTTTCAAGGACTGCAAATATTTTAAACTTAGATGATCAGTATAGACAGTAAATCGAGTGTTAGCCAAATAACAATGGAACTGTTTAATGGCACAGACCATTGCTAACATTTCCAATTCACTTACAGAATAAGCTCGTTCACTAGAGGTCAAACTACGTCCTCCATACGCAATAGGACGTTCTCTGCCACTCCCATCTTCTTGAGCCAAGACGAAACCAATAGCCTGAGAACTCGCGTCGCAATTGATGATAAATGGCATTTGCATATCCGGATAAATCAACACAGGAGCAGTAGCTAAAGCTTCTTTAAGCTGCGTGAAAGCCTTCTCACAATGATCATCCCACACGAACTCTAGATCTTTTCTTAATAATCGATGAAGAGGACTGGCAATTATCGAAAAGTTAGTAATAAATTTTCGATAATAGGATGCGAGACCGAGGAAACTACGAATTGCCTTAGGACACGTAGGACGCGGATAAGATTGAATAACCTCGATCTTTGAGTTATCAACAGAAACGCCCTCTGGGCCCAATACATGCCCCAAATACAAGATCTTATCCAGACCGAATTTACATTTCTGTGGATTCAACTTCAAGTTAGCATCCTTAAGACGGTTAAACACCTCCTGAAGATGGACAAGGTGCAAATCAAATGATTTGCTGTATATCAGAATATCGTCTAAATATACAAGGACATTTTTAAAGTGCAAATTTTGGAACACCCTAGCCATTAGGAGCTGGAAAAACGAAGGTAAGTTTTTCAACCCAAAGGGAGAGGTACGAAATTGAAATTGGCCTTCGTGAGTCACGAAAGAACTCTTTTCTTTAGTGTCTGGATGCAACGGAAGTTGATGATATCCGCTTCTTAAGTCCAATAGACTGAAATATTTTGGCCTACCCTCTGCCATAGCATCGAATACATCATTGAGTTGAGGAAGAGGAAAACTGATTGACTTAGTTACTGCATTCAACTTTCGATAGTCGACACAAAACCTTATTTGTCCGGACTTTTTCCTAACAAGGACGACGGGACTGCTCCAACAACTTGAACTAGGTTCAACAATCCCAGCGTCCAACATCTGTTTCGTCTGCCTTGCGATTTCAGCTTTTGCTGCAATAGAATGCCTATAGGCCCTCTGATGCACTGGAGTAGCATCGCCTGTGATAATCGAATGCTGGACATAATCAGTTCTACCCAAGTCTGCCAGAGATTGTGAAAATGCGCTCGCATTCCTCTGTAAAAAATCTTTCAACTTTGCATTCTCATCATCCGACAAATGATCAGAATGATAATTAATCTTCAAATCCTGCAACGATGTAGATTGTACAGGGCATTCAGGACAACAAAAATCATTACATTTAGCATCATTACATTTAGCATCAGGGCGAGATGCATCCGAAGATTGTTTCGTGCCAAACAAATTACTTTTAGCATCCCGATGAAGATTTTCCGATGATAGTTTGGTGCCAGCCGCCTTATCTGAATTTAGATCCAAGGTTCCCAAATCCGATAATTTGGAAACATCTGTTTCACGTTGCACCATCATGTCGTCTAATTGCTCTGCACTGTTTTGAGCGGAATGTCTGGTGATTGTATGATCATCATCATCATCATCAGTAAACGCTGCCAAAACATTAGAGGTTACAGGTTCAATGGATGCTAATGGCTTGTGGCGTGACAACCATAATACATGATTTGTAGGATTGAGAATTTTACAAACAGCTGTCCGGCCTGAAGAATCAATTATGCTTCGTGCGCAAATAAATTTACGTTTCGTGACATGCTCCAATGGTTCAATAATTGAAACGTGCGATGAACAGTTAGTAGGGAGCAAAATTGGAACAAGGGTTTCAGAGAGAGGAGGAAGAACAGTAGCATGCAATGTAAAAACTGTTGGCAATCGAACATTTACAGTTGACAACCGTGTAGACGTTAAATTATCAAAAAAACGTACTACATTCTCCTCAAAATCCACTTTCGCACGACCAGCTTGTAAGAAATCCAACCCCAGAATTAAATTAAAACCCACCTCAGGCAATATCAAAACTTCACAAGGCAAACCCAAACCTGATATGTTAATAGTCATGACCGCTTTCCCCAAAACCTTCACCGAACGATTATCAGCCAAAAACACATTTTGACTATCCCCTTCCTTCAACGGAAGCATAGGAAGTTTCAACTTCTTTAAAAAGTCAACACTCATACAACTCACAGAAGCACCAGAGTCCAACAGACACCTAACTGTCAAATTCTTAATTTGCACACAAATGGTATTTTTATGCAATGGCACCTTATCAGTTTGAGCACAGACGCCTTCCGTCGACGGGCCACGACGGTAGGCGCGTTCCTATTTTTGATTAGAGTAGCGTCCCCTAGCGGAACGACAGACTGACCGTAAGTGACCACGCTTCCCGCAACTGAAACAAGTGACCCCCTTTCCCCGGCAAAAACCAGTAACAGAATGAAAACCCCCGCAATTACCACAAGTGGACTTGGAAGGTGTTCGCCAGTAGGAAGATTGTTGTGGTCGATCCTGATTGTTAGATGGTCGATACTGTGTGTCAGCTGGTTGATACTGCCGTGGCGGAATCGGTTGCTGGACAGTGTAGCCCCGGTTGTCTCGGTTGTCCGAACGTTGTGACGCATAGAACTGCGTCTGCCGATGGTCTTGAGGCGACGAAGATGAAGCATAGACGTCGTGACGCGTATCAGACGATGATGGAGGAGTCGATTGGTCCATAAAAGTGACATGGCGAGACGAAGGGGATGGCGATGACGATCTTCGGTGAGCACTGACAGCAGCTACATTCGTGAGTTGTAGCTGTTTCAACTCCTCCTTTATGGCAGTCAATTCCAGGACAGTCTGGCGAAGATTGTCGGCAGTGTCACCCCGATCATCCTGGGATAGTTCCGCCAGCCGGCCCCATTTCTGAATTTCCTCAATAGTAGTCGGATCATGTTGAAGCACCAGTTGACGTATGTGTGCCCGAAGACCGTTCAAAGCGACGAGGAACGTCTGATCCACCCCAATTTCGAGCTTTCCGGCAGCCTGCTGAACTGTAGTCAGAAAATCATCCACAGATTGTTGTGGCGCCTGTTTCAATGTCCACAGCTCAGCTGACCGTTTCCATGCTGTCGTTGAATTTGGACCGTACCTTTTAATGAGGGCTTCACGTAACTCCTCATAGTCCTCACGTGTCCGTCGGGTTTGCGTATTAAACCACGTTGCACTGCCTTCCTTCAGAAGAAGAGGTAACGCCGAAAGTTTTTGTGCTTGCGTCATTGTCCGAAAAGTGGCCCACAAATCAAAGTTCTTCAAGAATTCAATAATATCGTCCTCAGAACGACCCGTAAAAGCAGAAGGTACCAGCGTATTCGCCATCTCCTCAGAATCAGACTCAAATTCAGAACTGTCAGAACTCTCAGATCCGTCGTGATCAACGAAGACAGATTGGTCCGGCAGCGATGATACTGGCACCGACGACGGAATCACTGGAATCAATGGCGATGCGGCAGGAGTAGTTAAAACGTATGAAGAAGACGGAACCAGTTCAGGAGAAGACGATAGAAATGTTGAAGATGTCTGTTGTGATTTTCCCGATCTAAGGAAGTAGTGACCAGCGGTTGCGTTTTCCGGTGCACTCATGTGTGTTCTTGCTGCTGTCCAGAAGCATACAGATGCGGAGAGGTGTGTCTGCACTGGTACCCCGGTTGTCCACCAGTTGTAGCGTCTCTATTGTCGGATGTTCTAGACTTAACGCTACCTAATACAACTCAACACTGTGCATAGAACGTTTACCTTTATTAATCATAATACACTAAGCTACAGATTACACAATGCTAGGTGAGCAGCAGCCACACTCGTATATTTAACCGGTCGCTAACTCAGCTCCGCAAAACACACTGGTTTTATACCCCGGCAAGATAACCCCTTGCCTGCACACACCACTCAGGCTACCAACTCTGCTTGCCAACCGCTGTCACTGCACACACACCTAGGCTGATACTACACACCTACATACTACACTACACATATATTCAAACATAGGCCCTACACACCGATGATGATGATGATGATGACGATAATGATGATGGTGATGTTGATGACGATGGCGATGATCATGATGAGGAGGAGGAGGAGGAAGAGGAGTAGGATGTTAGCGTAATGGTAGTGGTAATAATTAAGTAAAAGGAAGTTAAAATTACCGATAATTATTATTGGGAGTGGCACGTAAGGGCCGTATTGGCGGGTAATACTGTCACGACTTAAGTAAATAATTGATGTCTGTGGACAGGTAAAGGGCAATGTGTAGGGAGAGCATAGAAGGTTGGGCAAAAGAAAGAAAAGGTGGTCAATTGGACGAAGTGAGAATCGATGTAATGCAGAAAACACTGAGCTGAGATTTCTTGGTAAAATAATTGTAGGCTAATTACATGTAATCATAAGAGCACATTATATTCCTATTTTAACAATAATATTATGAGCTCACAACATAATTATGAGTGTTTTGTGCTTAGGATATCGTGGGAGATGTATCCGAAGATTACACTGGAGGCGTTGAGAATTGAACAAGAGGAACTGGACATTCGTAGTCTCCAGCTGCTCCGTGCTGTCATCCATAACGAAGAGAGGAAACTCCCTGAGAACTGGGAGGAAGACCCGGCTGCCCACAAAAAGTGGGCACAATTCCATCTAGTCTAATCTAGTCTAGTGTACTCTAAATTGATTATGATCTAATGAAGACTAATCTATCTAATCGAGGCTAATCTAATCAAGGCATATCTGATCGAGAGTAATCTTGTCTAATCTGATTTAATTTAGTATATAGTCCAGTCTTACTTATTCTGTGAAGTCTGATCTAGTCAAAAGCAGATTTGGGGAGGAGAAGTAAGATTTTGGGTATTCGAGTGGATAGTTGAGCAAGTAAATTAGCGAGTGAGCGTGTGAAATTCAATGGAGAGGATTTATTTGGCAGCCCTCGCCCAAACTACTTCGAGTTCTTTCAAATTGCTTTGGATGAGGATTACCAAATAAACTGGCATGAATGTATGTATATAACTATATATGTATGTATGTATGTATGTATGTATGAGCACTTGTTATAGCGCCCATTCAAGATTTATACTCAGAGGCGCTCCCGACTACATTGCGGACACTGAATCGGAGTTTCACGCTGAAGCGCATGAGCAATTGCGAGTGAAGGACTTGCCCAGGGTCCCTACGCGGCGGCTTGAGGTGGATTCGAACCCGCAACCCTCCGGCTGCAAGGCACCGAACATACCCCTACACCACCGAGCCCGCAAAGAGTAGAGTGAAAGGCTATGATTAAACTGGAAACCTAAAAAACGATCGCTCACCAATCAACTACTTCAATCACCCACCATTTTTCATCCATCCTCTCGCATTTACTCTCATTTACTCGCTCACCTACTCACCCATTCCACCCGTTGATTTTCTGCTCCTACAGACACCTTATGTGGATCCGAAGCATCCAGGTAGAGTTGAACGAGATGGGGGCCGTGACGAAGGCCCTTCCTCATCTGGCCAGACCGTGTGATCGCGTCGCCAAAGAGGTCCTCGCCTTCGTCTCCATTATGCTCTTCAACGCTAATGAACCGGTCCAGGTAACAATAATTACGGTCCTAACTAATACCTTTGAGACGTTCATAGAACGCGCTACATTATGTTGCGGTCGCGGTCTGGACGTAACTTCTCGGGACAGAGGTGACTGCAGCCTAGTCATACGATACGCTCAGAGCCACGCGCAAACAAACACGCATTCACACACACACACACACACACACACACACACACACACACACACACACACACACACACACACACACACACACACACACACACACACACACACACACACACACACACATACACTCACACACACACACACACACACACACACACCACACACACACACACACACACACACACACACACACACACACACACACACACACACACACACACACACACACACACACACACACACACACACACACACACACACACACACACACACACACACACACACACACACACACACACACACACACACACACACACACACACACACACACACACACACACACACACACACACACACACACACACACACACACACACACACACACACACAACTGTCCTGTCTACTGTCGATATCGAATGGCAGTTCCATAAGATCTTTGCTCATAGTCACCGCTCTCAACAATGAGAGTTCAAAAACGGATCGCTTCCTTAACAGAGGATAAACTGTAGGCCTAATGCTCGTTCGCGGAATCCGACTTCGCCTCTTCAGGGTAACTGAATGCGCAACATCTTGACGATGGCTTTTCTCAGAGTGGTGTTCGTTCATTTGCCGGCAGTATTCGTTCTCCTTTAGTCTGCATTTCTTACATTTCTCTTCACCACTCTAGGTCTCGGTACCAATGTGAGACATCAGTCTTTCTCTCAGCTTCTCGGCCTCGAAAGTCTCATAACAAGTTTATACTTCTTTCCGAACAAGGCACAAGTCTATCGGGCAATCTTCCTACTGTCCACTGCTGCTCTGTATATGATATGATCAAACATACACAATTAATTATTGGGAAGCGGGGAACGTTGGCATAGAAACCAGGGCCGGATTAACCACTCGGAGTTCCATTGAAACAATAAGAAATAAGACCCCTTTAGTACTACGAATGCCTGCGACCAAGATGGCTGTTGCCTTGCTTATATGGCGTCATTTTCATAGATTAGACAGTCATAAATATACAGAATGTTCTTGACATCTCTTGCAAGTTCTGACTCTATTACGGCGTCCTTCTGTTCCTCTTCGGAGCTACTTCTTGATTCTGCCATAATAGTCAAAGCCTGTCTTGTCTGCCTTTATGGGTCGGTCCATCAAATCAAAGGATGGGCACGTTTCCCAGCTGAACCATATCGAGCTCCAGCGGTAAGCCAGTGGAACCGTTGGAATTGCCTTGCATTATTGTAACTGTAATCTTAATTACCAACTTGTATAGCGCCGGTGTATAAGGAACAAAGCATCATTTGGTGGCGCTACAACTCCAAGTTTTAGTCTGGCCAATATCCAGAAAGTCAGTCAGCTGGAACAGAAAGCAGCCTATGTTCGATAAGTGAGTTGAGAAAGGTGTCTGAAGATGAGACTGAAATGACAAAAGAGACTAAGCAGAACGAATAGATTACATTACATTACTCTATCTGTTCGCAGACTTCTCTACTGAGATATTTCTGGCATACGAGAGAGGAAAGTTTCTTTGCAGCCATTCGTTCTCGAATCCATCTGTCGGCTCTTGCAATTAAAGAGAAGTAAGTACAAACACATCTAACATTAAGTAACTAAACAATAGTTCTGTGCTAGTACAAGTCTAGTTATATCCTCGTTTATATTGTCTATTCCACATATCATTGATCTGCCTTTGTTCTTTTTCCTTCAAATCTTGCGCCGTGTGGAATTCAGTCAACTGGCTTTCTCTCGACGTGTCAAACCCATCGGAGTCCTCCCTGGACTTTAGCCATAACCTTTTTAGTAGTGTTCCTACTATGGTGTTTTTTTTATCGTAATCGTAATCGTAATCGTAATCTCCAAACTTCTAAAGCGCCACTCGAAAGCCAAGCGCAGGGCACCAGCTTATTCACGAGCGCTGCGTCTAGTCAGAAGGGTTGTCCAAAAGAGTAGTCCGAGGAGGTCCGAGTCCGGTTTCCAGAGGATCAGAGGGGTCAGAGTAGCTGCTAAGGTGGGTGTCGTTTAGGTCGAGAGTTTGAAGTTAGATGATCAGTTGAGTCGGGGTAAGAGTTCTTGAAGAGGAGAGACTTTAGTTAGTTGTATGACCTCTGATAGGTCATAGTAAGTATGATATGCTTAAACATCATAGCAATTAGTATGCCTATGGCTTTCTTAGCTGAGATCTTAAAGTAAATATGGGAAGACCAGAAGACTTGGAGATTACTGATCACCTGTCCTCACATACCGAGGTTCAGTAAATGAATTCGCTAACACTGTCTCTCGATGTTGGTTTTAAAGATTACAAATAACGCGAGACTAAGAGAATGACATCGCTAACACTTCACGACAATGATTGGCTCTCGGAGTTAGCTAGCTGAGGTATTGCTCTTCTTTACATGATTTCTCATCATAAGCCGAGGCCAAGAAGAGGAAATCGTTAATACTTCCTACTTATGATTGCCTCTCGCATTTGGCGTAAGTGACTGGCTTCCTTTATCGTTTTCTTTTAGGAGGTCACTTGCTGCTCAGCAGAGGGCGAGAGCAAAAGAAGCCCTCACCCAAACGAAAAGCTTACAGAGCAGTATGTCGGCCGGGAAGAGAGCACTACAGGTATAAAATTATATGCACAATCTCGTCGGCACATTCTTTAGTCACCAAGGCGTAATGGAAATGAATTTCATGCAATACACTAAACCTGATGGTATGTATCTAGGCCTGTATATGTATGTAATATGTATGCATGCACTTGCATGTCATTCTTTATGTCTATCTGTGTTAATGTATGCGTAGTGATTAATCACTATGATAATGTGTATGCATTTATATTGCGCTTTATAAGTGTCAAACTCAGAAATACAGTCTTTGTAATTGTGCACGGGAGACACGAAGCTGTGAAATCTGGACTACAATAAAACTTGAAACATTAAAACCGTTGCATGTAAAACACCAAAAATTTATCTCAAAACGCTTAGCTGCAGAGGGCTTTAGCCTCGTATACCCTTGACCGAGGTTTTCCCTGGATCCCACTTGTACTACGCCCTCGGATCCTGTTTAGGCTCACGCTCCGCTCTCATCATGTAGCCCTCTGGATCCACCCTTGCTGGAAAATGTGGGTAGCTCTGACTAACCATTGAATTGTATTCTCTTCCAGGAGATTCAGGCAGTCGACAGCGCTATGAAGAAACAGAAATTTGCACAGGGAGTATGTTCTGCTTACCTCCTAACACATATTCATTCGCTTATGCATTCTGCTGTTGCTAAAACACATTCATTTCCCTAATGCACATTCATTCTGCTTTTAGGCTACCTATAGGCCTACCTACTTAGTTTCGCCTTAGATAGGCTACTCATTCTTTTCTTATTTATTCTGTCTTCTCTTTCAGTTCGTATACCTTAGCCTATTTCAGAGATTTAAATTTCGAGCTAGCACAGCCCGTGCACGTATAGACCTTAAATGGCGTGTTACCCATTCAAACGGTCAGCGGTGCTGAAGCAGCTCACTCTGCCAATTCATTGAAAAATCTAAAGAGTATACGACATGAAGTGCCTATTGAAAAATATATACATTTTCATTTGCATTTGCATTCATTCTCCTCTTACAAAAACTTATTTAGTTTCGCTTTTATTATTCAATCAATTCTTGCATATTCTGTCGTCTTTTGCATATTTCATTTCACGTTTGCTACATTCATTTACACTCTGTTATTCATAATCGATCGCGTATTCACTTGTTCTCTTCACATATTGTGCACTATTTTGCAGATTTCACTACCATATTCCATACATTCTTTATACAATGTCATGTTCATTTCTTTATTTCATTCATAGACATTCCTTTAACTTGTGCATATTCATTGTATTGGCATATTTGTCTTATATCATGCTAATCCACATTCATTCTCCTGGTTCTCTGACTCTATATAGGCAGGCGCAAATGTCCAACGTCGCCAACGTTCTCGCTGTTGGGCCTCTTCTTTCAGCTTTCTGTTCTGTATCCATTCTGTCATCATCCAATCCAGCATAATCTGTCTTGGTCTTCCTCTTGTCCTCCTCCCCTCCACTTTTCCTTCGATGACCGTTCTTAGTAGTGAGTCTCCTCTCCGTGTGTGTCCGATACATTTCCTTTGTCTCTTTCTTATTGTGTATATCAGCCTATCAGGGCTCTCTCTTCTCCAATTCTTCCCATCACTTCTTCGTTTGTTTTTGGAGGAGAAGGGAGTGTGTTCTATAATGCTTGTTGCTACTGAATATTCATAAATCTCATGCATATTCAGCGCCAGGCCAGCCTATCGACGCTGCAGAGCCGGTCAGCCCGTCGTAAAGTTGAGGTGAAGAGCGTGCCAGGGAACAAGAACAGACGGAAGGGAACGAACAACACGGAAGATGAGGAGAATGACGTCAACTCGGAGAAGTTCAAGGCCCTCGTCAGCGACAGCAATAATAAGGAAACGAATAACAAGAAAGAAAAGAAAATGTCGAAGGAAAAGATCGACCTCAAAGAATTTCCAAACGGAAAGAAACCGTCGATCGAAGAAAAGGCCAAAGAAAAGGCAAGAAACACTAGATTTTAACAGTAATCTCCTAAATTAATCTATAAGCTAATCACAACTATATAATCTACTACTCGCCATAATCTAATCTAATCGAATCCTAGTACTATTCTTGGACCACTGTGGTCAAGACTAGATCTTTTGCCACCATTGGACCCTTCCTCAGGAATGCCCTTCCTTCCTCTCTGCGTGTTACCTTCCTACATCCTTTTCCTTCCTCAAAACTTTTTCCTAATCTTGGGGTTCTCGTATTGGAAGCGCTACTGAATGGCCACTGCTGTGAGCGGCACTATATAAATTAATAAATACAATACAATATTCTTTATCCTAAACCTATTTCTTTTCTAATCCCAATTCAGTCTATAATCTAACGAACAAATTAAGGCATTAGTCGATGATCGCTTCAAGTGGAATCAGTCGGGAATCGTAATGCGTTGGGGGAAGCATGGTCGGAATTCGATAGATCTGAGCTGTTTTAACTAAGATTTCAGGGTTAATATCAATTAGCCTTCTTATACGTGTAGACCTAATTCATTCTCAATTATAGGAGTTCAGACCTATTTTAGCTAATTAAGAGCCTAATTTATGCATTATAATTGAGAATAATTAAGATTTCAGGACCATGCACTTTTTATTAGTTAAGAGCAGTCCTTTAGGCCCTAAACAGCTAGTTTTGAAACAAGTTCAGGCGTAGTAAAATTCTTAATTCGGAACGTAGGTCTAATTTATTAAATCAAGAGTGTTAGGCAACTTAGGCCTAAAACATAAATTGATTAAAACAATATCAAAGACTTTTTTTAGGACTGAAGGCCTAATTCTTAATTGATTAGGATCGTAGGTGTAAGTGTGTGCGTGTTTGATTTAGGATGCTGGTTCGGACGATGACGAGGATTCGAAGGAGAATAAGAAGGATGAGGATGAGTTTGAGGACATCGACCAGAAGGATGATGGATACATCAAACTCGTCCTCTGCCTACTGGCCAGGATGTGCGACGGACAACACGAAGGACTTCAGGTAGAAGCAGCTCATCGGAATCCTAATCGGTATTTTAGATGGTAGCCTTGTCTAACGCCTCTTCATGCTCTGGCGTTTATTGAATAGTCGCGAGAAGTAGGTTGAGAATGAAGAGAAGAGAAGAGGAGAAGGAACAGAGGAAAGGAAGACGAAGAAAAAGAAGATGACGATGACGATGATGATGATGATGATGATGATGATGATGATGATGATGATGATGATGATGATGATGATGATGATGATGATGATGATGATGATGATGATGATGATGATGATGATGAGAAAAGAAGAGTACGAGGCGTACAAGAGGAAATGAAAGAAAGGGAGGAGGAGGAGGCGGAGTAAGAGGAGAAAGAGCACGAAACCGTGGCGAAGATGGAGAACGAAGAGTAGCCTAATAAGAGGAAGAGGAGGAGAAGGAACAGGAGAAGGAGTATGGAGGAGTACGAAGAGGAAGAAAACTGTTGGCTAAGCCAAACAACAGTAGACCTAACCGCCAAGCATATTTGTTTATTTTATTGGTTTAATTAATTACGAGGAGCTTGGGTGTTTCTAGAATTACCTGCGAGAGCAACCGGATAACCTCAAGTCGTTTAATATCATCGCTGAAACGGCGCAGTTTGTTAATCTCGTCTATTCGAACATAACTCCACAGAACATCGACCTTTGCATTCAGCTCTTTGAAACTCTCAACGAATTCACAGTGGTAGGCACGATCAGAAACCATCATCTCATTCGTCCAATCGTTCGTTCACTTCTTCATTCGTCCATTAATTTATTCCATCGCTCTATTTTTAGTTTATTTGTCAGTCATTCATTCAGGCAACTGTTCATTCATACGTTCACTCGTTTTTAATTGTTTTTTCATTACTTTATTAATTTAATAATTCATTATTATTAATTTGCATTATAACTGTAACTATGCTCAATGCTCATCGTTCTCGCCCGAACGCCATGTGACAGATAACCGAACAGCTATTTTTATTATTATTATGATCATCATCATCATCATCATCATCATCATCATCATCATCATTATTATTAGGCCTATGCATACATGCATACATGCATACATGCATACATATATAAATATACACTTACTTACTTACAGAAACAATTACACACACTATCATCATCATCATCATCATCATCATCATCAACATCATCATTATCGTCATCACCATCACCTTGATCATTATTATCATCATCATCACCGCCTCGTCATCATTATTGTGGACATTGATGGACTTTTGTTTGCTGCGTGTGTCTTAAAGGGCAACCAGCAGAATAGATCGATGATGCTCAACAGCAAAGTGGTCGATTACGTCAACTTCATTCTCCGAGCGGCTGAGTTCAAAAAGTGCAAAGTGGAAAGGGTAAAGAAACTCAATCAACAAATCAATCAGTCAATCAATGAACCAATCGATCAATCAACTAATTAATTAATTAATGATGCATGTAGCGAAACTATGCATCAGTGATCAGGCTTTCGTCCAAATGGATAGTTTTCTTCTTTTAGGTCCTGCAGCTGAAGATGACAATTGGAAACCTGATCATGTCGATGATTGAGGAGAATACTCCGGAAAGCTTACTCGTCGCAAAGGTTAAAAACTACAGTACAGTCATTAATGAGATAACATAATTAATTATTGGTGCGGCTCATTCATACTTTAAAATAAGTGTTGCTTAGCAGCAAATTTATCATGAATTAATTATCTATCGAATCTGAAATGCTAGATCACTCCGACTCAACAATAAGCGATGAATTGAACAACGGCTCAGTCTTCGTTGTTTGATATATTAATTAGAAGCACTGAATCACGACGAACCTCTGTGAGGTTCCCAAAATGCGCTTCATCACTGTTTAAATACATGCGCGCTTACCTACCTACCTACCTACCTACCTGCCTGCCTACGTACCTGCCTACCTACCTACATACATGTATACATATACGCTTAAAGAAACACATACACACTGACACACAGATACACTGGCATCTTTAACGTACATCCAGAATCGCAACACTAAAAAGGAATCACTAAGAACCAGAGACTTTTACTTCCCCAGCAATAAACTCAGAGTCAATCGCATTCTAGACGATGAACCAACCCTCGATTCAAACTAAAATTAGCATCGAGTATCTCCAACTTCGGGACAAGCTAAACTTCGAGCACATCTTATCACTCGAGCCTCACCCACAACTATAGGCCTATTCTTAGCACGAGTCCCGTCCCAGACAATGCTCAAGGCGCTTCAACATCCACACGCGCCAATGCAAAATATCGATGACAGTATTGATAATTAATTAGTTAACTAGTCAATGCTGTGAATAATTGACATTTAGGGCTGCTAATACAATCATTAGGTAACTTGTGCTGATATTTAATAAATTGATATTTTTAATTAACCAGTTGGTGTTGATAAGTAAATAACCGGCAGTCATGTTTGATTAATAGATGGACTGAATGAATGACTAAATGACTAATTAATTAATTAATCAAATTTCCTTAAAACGAAGAAGAGATTCAGTCAGCTAACCAATAAATCGAATAATGGTTATTCAGGTTCTCAACAATTAATTTGCATTAAATGCAAAGTACAAAATTTCCTTTACAAACTTCTTTCCGTTATAAAATTCCCAAAATTTAAATTCTGACGTATGATTTCTTTCTGCTAGGAAACGAAGGACACCCTGGACAAGGAGGCCCTCTACCGGTGCATGACGAGCTGCTATGAAACTACGAAGGTTCTCTGCGTTGAATTACAGTCTTGTGGAAGTAATAGCTGCTAAAAGCAGAGACAAGTTTAGCAGTTGAGATCTAGGACGTCTCTAGGGCCTCGTTGGATCTCGACTGTTTTATGGCTACAAAGGATTGCAATTTCGGAATTCGGTTAAGCTTATAAAAGCTACCATCTTGTGCTTGTGCATCACTTTAACGGCGCTATAGAAGCTTTCAGATTCGACTAGACTAGACTATAAAATAGGGCACCCCGTTATTAGCGCGCAAGACAAATGCGCGCCGTCAAAAGCGCGCAAGACAAATGCACTCCTACAATTAGGCTAGCGCGCATGCATCGAGACGTAAAGACAAACAAAACTGAAGAAACGCTTGTGTAATTAATAAGACAACAAATGAAGTGAAGTTATGAGAAACAGTTACTAGCTTTATATACGGTAGTTAATGTTTGTTGAGTGTTAGTTCACTACTTAACGTTTGTTTGGTTGTCCTTTCAAATTGAAAGGTTATGGGCGATTCCGTGCAGATAGTCGAGCAATGGTAGGCCTACGTTGCCGTATGTGGGAACCAAGGCCAACAGGTGTCGGTTAAGTTTGACGCGAGCAGCGTCGTCCGTTCCTGAATTATTTGCCTTGGTCTGTCGACCGTGGTCATTGCTCTTCGACGAATCTCTGCCACGGTCTTCTGCGCTTCGTTGCTTTCCGGATTTGGAGCATGGTTATGGTCAGTTACTACAGTGCTTGTTGCATCCTCTGTCGTCAGCTTAATTCGCCCTTTACAATCTCGTTTCAAGCATCGCCACGAAGCACTGCCATCGGCATTCACTCGGTCTTTTCTGTAGCGATATCCATCAGTCATGATATGCTCTTGTGCCTTCTGCGACGTAGTCTTCTCCATGGCTAAACAAGATTGTCACAACTTTTACACAGTGCATTTGGTATTTATAGATTTCTTAGTTTATTCTGCGCAAATACGCAACCCGCCGTAAGTGCTCCTTATCAAAGCCCTTGGCCGCGTAAATATGATCTTTGATGTCTCCTCCATCGAAACGGTTGTTGAGGCTATTAGTTTCTTTCTATTATCATGTCTCCTCGTTCTAAAACGCTAATTTACTAATTATATGTTGACAAACCGTATATCAAGTTGCCGTCGTCCATAGGGTAAACACATTCTTAGAATGTATCATTAATAATTTTTACAGACATTTAATCAATAGAGGTGGGAAATGCTTTGAAGTTTATAATTCAAAGGGATAGTACAGTCTTTTGGTCTATGCTGCGCGCTTTCGTCGGCGCTCATTTGACGGGCAATTTTTGCTGCGCTCAATTGACGGCGCCCTTTTGACGGCGCCCTGTTGACGGCGCCCTGTTGACGGCGCGCATTTGTCCTGCGCGCTAATAACGGGTCACTATAGAATAGATTAGATAGGTCTTTAGTTGTCTTGCTTCTCACTTTTCCTTCAACAGTAATTCTAGTAATTGCAGAGACCTATTCAACTTACAAGGCCGCTTCTGTTAAGAGCATGCACTAACTTGTAGGCTACCGTATTCTTCGGTGTTTTAGCCGGAGCGATCAAAGTTAGACGGACTGAAGGCAGCGAAAGCAGCAACAGCGACTGCAAGAAACGCGCCTGGACTTCTTGCAGAACCTGCAAAGAATCCGACGTTGGTCGGACTCAAGGTTCCACCAACTCCAGTTAGCCTCAACATTTTTACATTCCTTCATTCATTCGTACATTCATTCGTTTATTCGTTCGTTATCGTAATCCAGACATTTCTAAAGCGCTATATAAAAGCTCGGTGCAGGACAGGGCTTTTTAATTCATGAGCGCTGCGTCGTGTCAGAGTCAAGAGTTGTTCATTGATACATCAATGTTTCCCTCTCCAAGTTTTCAACTCCTGTTTTAATATATCAAATGTGTTCCATCGATCAATCAATCAAAATTTATATAGTGGATTGCTGTGGTCATATTTGCGCCCCAGCCAAACGATCCTTTGACCATATATATAGTTTCTATATAATGAGGTGTGTAAACAGATGCGTCACTGTTGTATTATCTTTATAAACCACGCATTTCAGAAGTTCCTTTAAAGGACTATAGAAATTGTTTACTTGTGTATATAACTTCAAAGGCCCTCTCCAACGCATATAATATGCTCCTATATTGTCTTACCTGTGCCTGTATGCTTCTGAAGAATTCCTACAGTTCCGTGAACATCTGTTTGGTCTATTTACCTGTTAAATAATAATTTATCATTTAGAAACCGGAGCCAATCTCGGCCGAGTTCAAGGAACAAAACGATGAAGTCGGATTCGTCTACTATTTGATCATTGCTCGAACTTATGACCTTGATCCGAAACTCTGCAAGAAAGAACGTAAGTTATTCTCGTTCTTGAGTCACTTGACCGTGAATTTGAGTTTCATGACCGCATTCTGGCTCACGGGACGGTCATTCTTAGTCACATTCTTCGTTTCATCTGGTAGTTTCGGCGCTTTCTAACTCATGTACCTGTACATGTAGACGCAAGAGAAACGTGTCACCTTTTTCAGCGCCTATCGGTTGCGATCCACCGATTTAATGCAGTCGCCTTCTTTCGCAGCACTTTCTTCTGGCGGAACATGACCGTGCAGGTTTAGGCCGCAACCCCAACATTTGGTTTCTCCGTAGCTTTGTCAAGTCCCGAAAGAGCATACAGGACTGTGTACTTGACCAGTACTTCGGGAACAAATAGTGATAATGATGATTAATAATAGTATTTATTTTATTTATTTTTATTCTGCATTTATTAAGCGCCACTACAAAGCATCAATCGATGGCGCTGAGGAATTAAGACTGAAGGCTTAAGGTAACAGTAACCATCTCAGGGGAACCAAACATACGTATACTCTCCGCGCTACAAGGTGAGCGATCTGACCGGTCGCAGACCATTCTATATGTAGCAGCATCCGCAGATGAGCAGACAGCTGCAATGAATGTCCTAAGTCTGCTAAATATGTTCTTACCTCTAAAAACCACATCTTTGTTCCTATCGCCCTCGAAATTCTTGACCCCATCAATGCCGAGTGTAATGAAACTTATGTCAGGGTTGGGCCGTAGTATTGCAACTAGATTGGGAGATCTACGCGAGGTCCAGTTTGATTTCCGACGTCTCTCCATCTGTGTACAGCTCCACAATACCATCACCTTCAAAGAATCTTTCCAGAAAGCCCCGAAACTGGGAAGTGGCCTGATTTTCTTTTCTACTCCAAACTTGATCTTTCCACTCCTGAGGAATCATTCCTATTTTCGAGAAAATAATGATGATAGGTTTGTTTTTTAGAAATGAATATCACTCCGCTTCAGTTGGAAGCATACAGTCACTACAAAAAGAATACTATGTCGATCGAAGTTCTCAAGGACGACTGTCTACAAAAGATCAACTTCCGCGTCAAAAACAAGGTCAGCGGAGATCATAATTATATATTGTACAATAACATCTGATTTCTGTCCCTAAACGCCGAGAATCCAACAGAGTCCAACACACTCAGCTGAATGTGCACCCAGTATGTTTCTACTGTCTGTCGCCACCAAAAGCACTGGCTGCTTTAAGCGCTCTTTCAAACGTACACGCGTGACACCTTCTAGAAACCAAATGACCCATCGTTTGTACGTAACGCCTGTCAACTCACGCTCAAACCTATCTTGTAATTGTAATTATAATTGAACATTTGTATAGCGCCACTCAGAGATTCAGAGGCGCTCCCGACCTTATCCCACCTTGGCTTAGCCGGACCTTGCCTTTTGTAATTTTACCTTCCCTTGTCTAATTTGCCTTGCTAAGCTGGTCAGTGGTCACCTTGCCTTTCCTAATCTTACCTTTCCTAATCTTACCTTTCCTAATCTTACCTTTCCTAATCTTACCTTTCCTAATCTTACCTTTCCTAATCTTACCTTTCCTAATCTTACCTTTCCTAATCTTACCTTTCCTAATCTTACCTTTCCTAATCTTACCTTTCCTAATCTTACCTTTCCCAATCTTACCTCTCCCAATCTTACATTTCATAATCTTACCTTTCCCAATCTTATCTTTCCTAATCTTACCTCTCTTATCATAATCCTAATTCCTAATCTTATCTGTTCTAACCCTGCCTGTCCTAATCATGCTTGTGCTAATCTGGACTGTGCTTGCCTTTGAGAACGTTCTTCGTGAGGAAGTGATGGAGAAGATGACGTGGAACGTGGATCGATCGTCGCCTAGCAACAAGATCCGTGACCTTATGAAATGGTCCAAGGACATTCTCAAGGACATCTACTACCAAAGGAAGATTCTCTCCAACCCCATAGCCACCTTCTTCACCAAACAGTGGTAGGCGCTTTTATACAGTCTTTCAGGAACAGTTTATATAGCAACCTTATTTTACGATCTCATTCTGACTATCCGTGATGGAGCTTCCAGTTTTCTCGTCCCAGACGGAATCCGCCTTCTAGTATGCTAGGTCCTCTCACTCCTCTCGCTGGTCTTCTGGCAACCGGGCTTGGACCTCCAATTGGCATATATATAATTATGGACAATCCCTCTTACTTGCACAACGCAACGCTCGTGAATAAGCTAGTGCCCTGTGCTTAGCTTTTAAGTAGCGCTTTAGACATGCTGAGATGATGATCACGATTACGACTACGACGCTAAGAAATTCACATTTTGCATTTGTAAATGAAACCCCAATTGTGCGCATCTGATTATAATTATAGTAGGCCTAATTGTATTTGTAATCGCAATCGTTTTTTATAACATTAATCGAAATTGTAACTTTACAGCTAAAATTGTTATTGTAATCGTGATATGGTAGGTGGAGAAGATATCTGACTGATCGTCATTGATGACCATAGAACCCAATGTAGTTCAGATCAATGCAGAGCAGAAGGCAGAAACGAGGTCTATGGTAGGCCTATTGGTATTCAAATGCAAGAACGAGTTCAATTACAATTACAAATAACACGAGAACAAATTACAATTACGATTACTATTACTCGTATATAGGCATTTATATAGCGCCCTGTTGTCCGTGACTGTGGTTGTAGGGTGCTGTGGAATCAGATGGTGATTCTGTTGAGCGTGGCCATTAACGTTCTGATGCTGTGGACATGGAATGCGCATGCGTCGCTCGAAGACGTCCCGAAGAATGCCACCTCCATTCCAGAAGGAGTCTACAAGTAAGGACGAAAGCTAATTAATTATACATAATATATGAATGACTTAGTGTTTGATCCTATGAATAGGATCCCCATTTGATGCTGTTTCGGATCCTAATAGACTCAGTTTCTGAACCAATATGAGCATTCTCACCCTTAGATCTTGACTTGTGAACCGAGCCTCACTTAAGCAGCATAGGGCCTACTTTGGCTGAGCGCCGGTGAAAAAGCTGCTTTCCGCGATTTTACTCTCTTAGCGCTGAAGAAATATCGTGAAGTAGACCGAGTTTCTGATCCAGAGAGACCTATTTATTTAATTAACTTGAGGACTTTCTCAGTGGCCATATGCATAATTTTCGGGGTACGAGGAGCACCCGTATCCCCACTTTTTAACTGCGGGTACGGTACCCCACTTTCTTACTCTGAATAAATAATTTCCTCACTATTCAATCGGGTGGGTCTACTTGCATTTGTGCTTCTCCAAGTGTTGCTGTGTCTGTCTGTCTTTGCATAGGCCCTATGTACTTACGGAATTATGTAGACAGACAGACAGACAGACAGACAGACAGCGCAGAGACGAACAGATCGTAAGACAGGTAAAATAAGCGTGGGCCTGTATTATAAATCTGCAGTATTCGACAATGATTTAACTGGTTCGGGGCGGGAGCGCCACTGATGATTTAATCTTGAAGTGGTGCCTTGCAAATGTCAGATTACAATTAAAATTACAGACCTACTAATAGGCTACTATAGCTATGTAAGTAGGCCCTATGTAAGCTCGTATAATTATCTGCAGGTGGAGACTGGCAGTTAGACAGTCAAACGTTTAGCCCCACAGGTCATCGGACAGACAGACCGGCGGGCAGGCGGTAGAAAGCTAGGTATATTCGCAGGATATGGCAGACATGGCAGGACCCTGAAATAATAATAAACAATAATAACAATAATAATAATAATAATAATAATAATAATAATAATAATAATAATAATAATAATAATAATAATAATAATAATAATAATAATAATAATAACGCTGTCGCAATCTGCGGTACCTTTGCCAGCCTTTTGCCCGAGCCCGAGGAGTTCTAACCGTTCCAAACTTTTATCATTTTAATTAATATTGAAGTCCCTGGGGGATCATGTTTACCTCGGGGCAAAAAAATATTTAAAAAATAAATAAATAATAATAATAATAATAATAATTGACTTTGTCCATGTCAAAGCTGCCGGGAGCCGACGAGCGGCGAACTCTGGACAGATCCAACAGAGGATATCGATAATAGAGCTACTTTTAGCCAACACTCCATAATAATAATAATAATAATAATAATAATAATAATAAGAATGCTATCAAGGGGGTAAAGTGTCATTGCAGTAAAAAACCCTGAAAAGTGTAATTTTCTTATTATTGCTATAACATGGTCAATAATGTAATGAAGTGATTGCAGAGAACCAAAGCAATTGCTTGATTTATATCACAAAAACAACATAAATGGTTTTGTCAAATATATTTATTTTGAATAATATAACAAAAACGGCATTACACTTTTCAGGGTGTTTTCTAACATAGTATAATAATAATAATAATAATTAGTTAATAGAAAAGCGTAAATTACACTATAAGTGGTTATTAACGGAAATTTTTGATCACAGTCACAAATTATCTATGATACCCGAACGTTAAAATATTGTCCAGGGCTCTATATTGGCCGACAGAGAAGCCACCTACCGAGTCCTAAGTACAACGCAACACTACTACTATTTTTTAAGATACGTCAAATGAAAGGTGTAATCTTATTATTACACCATACAAAATATTACACTTTAAGCGGAAATTTTCACCACGCATTTTACACTTTACCCCTGATTCATACTTATAATAATAATAATAATAATAATAATAATAATAATAATAATAATAATGAGTATAATTAGTATAAGTGTATTATGCTGTAAAAATTGGTATCCCATTTTAGGCCGAAGTAAAGCCGGCATATGCATCATCAAACATTTATATGGCACCTTTAAATTTGTCTCAAGACGCTATCCATTTATATAGAACTGTATAAATTGTTTTTTTTCTTTTCAGTCCAATTCCGTTGATACGAATGAAGGAGTACGACACAATAATCTGGGCACTGGGTGGCGCACACAACTTTTTCTGTGGGCTCGTCTTACTTACTTACTTCCTCTCCAATCACCCTACGCTGCCCAAGATTTCTGTACTCGTCGACAAGATCAGGTAACACAATGGTTCACTCCCATAGCTAGTCTGGTTTACCCGAAAAGCCATACTGATTAAATTTAAAAGCCATATTGAATCACTTTGAAAGCCATACTGATTCATTTGAATAGCCATACTGATGTCACTAGCAAAGCCAATTAACTCAAGTAGCCAACCTGATTCACGTGAAATACTGGTTCACTGAGCAGCTGTACTGATTCCATCAAGCATCCATACTGATTCACTTAAGTATCCATGCTGCATCGCTACAGTATTCATATTTGAATCAGTTAAGCTAGCATACCAATTAGAATAAGGCAATTGGATTCATGCCAGGAGAAATTCTGATTTACCTTAAAGCAATGCTCATTTACTTACAAAACTGATTGTCTCTAAGTAGCCTTATTGGTTCACTTGGAAGACTGATTGACTCCAGCTGTCAAATTAGCTATCGTAGCCATTAGATTCGATTCCTTATGATAATCAAACTAAATTAATTGACAGCCATAATGATAAATTCCAGCACCGATAGGCCTACTGATTCAGTCCAGCAAACATACTGATTCAGCTATCATTGTATCTAGGTCAATGTTTGCTCGAAAGACGGAGGAAGAGGTGGAAGGAAAGGTGGAGAAAGTTCATGAGTCAAAACTCGAAGTCCAGTTCTTAAGCTTTACTACGTTTTACTACCTGGTAATTATTCTCATTCTTAATCTTCTTTTTCTAATTTTTATTTTTTCCCCCGAGGTACATAGGCCCTATTATGAACCCCCAGGGACTTAAACATTAATTAAGAATAGTAGAAAAATGTCTGGAGCGGCACCTAGTAGATTCGCTCCTATATAATGTTGCCATTGTTTTTGCACTGTGTTAATAATAGGCCTAATAGTAAAAAGCATTCGTTTGCTAATTCATTCATTCGTTCATTCATTTCAGGAATTTATATAGCGCCCCTTCAAGAAGACAAACTCAGAGGCGCTCCCGTCCAACCACGGTGATACAAGTAAGTCTTATGGAGTCTGTAGAACGTAGATGAATTATCCCTATAGGTAGGCCTAACAGGCGTATCTCCAACGGGAGACCATTCCAGATAGAAGGACCTACAACTGAGAAAGCGACAAGTAAGCAGAAAGATTACATGATATAGTAGTTGCAGATGATAACAAGTTTAACAGGAGTCGAATTTAACTTATGGCAGCCTACAAGACGCCCATCTGCCCTACTGCTCATTTTACAGTTGCCCCTAGGGAGATGAAGGCTTAGTCAGCCTTTAATATGGGGCTAGCGGGTCCGCCCCGTGTTGCACTATATTGCCTTTAGTTGCACTATGTTGCATTGCCTTATACTCGTTGTTTGCAGACGTTTCTCGGGTTGTCGATACTTGGAACGATCTTCAAGGGATACTTCTTCGCTTTCCATCTGCTTAACATCGTCAACAACAACCAGCTTTTAAGGGGAGTCATCCAAGCGGTTACGCAGAATGGTAGGGACAACTGTCCTCGTACGCTGAGGCCAAACCCTATGGTATTCATAATGCTGAGTCTAAGGGCAAGTTGTATCATTTTCCGAAGCCATGACGATTGTCCTCCTGCGTTGAGGTCAAGATCAATTGTCCTCTTATTCTGAGGCCAAGGATAGAATGCTCTCATCTGTAGAGGCCAATACCAACGGTAGACATTCGCTGAGACTAAGGCCAATTGCACTCTTATGCTGAGGCCAAGAGGCAGTGTCATCAATGATAATAATGATACTAATGAATAGTAATGATGACGACAACAAAGACGAAATGTGATGTCGACGATGATAACTGATGTATAATGATTTACGATGATGATCATGTAGAGGAGTACGAGGGAATGATGATGATGACGATGATGACGATGATGACGATGATGCTGATGGTGATGATGATGATTATAATGATGATGATGATGATGATGATGATGATGATGATGATGATGATGATGATGATGATGATGATGCTGATGGCTGATGATGATGGTGATGATGATGTTGCTGATGCTGGTGCTGCTGATGGTGATGATGATTATTATTACTATTATGATGATGACGCTGTGTTGGTCTTGTGTAGGTAAGTCTTTGTTGTGGGTTGGTGTGCTGGGCATCATCATCTTCTACCTCTACGCTCTGATCAGCTTCGCGATGTTGCGCAGTTCCTTCAATCCAGACAACCACCTGTACTGTGCCTCTCTCTGGCAGTGCACCATAACCGTCATCCACTACGGTCTCATCGCAGAGATCTTCGACGTTAGTAGGAATACTCTGAACTAAGACAATTCACGGGATTTTGGTCGGAGAGCGGATTGTGTAGGAGAAATAGGAGGAGGAGGATGACGATGGTGACGACGACGACGACGATGATGATTATTATAATCACTCTGATCACGAAGATGGTTGCGATGAAGATAACGATGATTGTTCATGATAATTTAAATTTAAGGCTAAGACACGTGTACGGAGATTGAGGCTGGGAGATTATGGGAAAGCGATAATAAGAAAGGAGGAAGGGGAAAGGGAGGGAAGGTGGAGCACAAGGAGGAGGAGAAACGGGAAGGGGAACAGCGAGCAACGGAGAATTTTGCTTAGAAGGAAGCATGGTGCCAAAGTGGCATGTAGATAGTTTGCGCAGAATAGGCTAGTTACTGTTGTTGTATATATTTTATTTTAAAGTTATTTCAAATTATTGTTATTTGCCTCGAGGCACAGTGGATTCCTCGAGATTAAAGAATAAAGGCATCATTTTTGGATGGCTATAGTTTCAATTGATGTTGTCTTGCAAAGTGCGTTGAAGCGATGAACGGCGATGGATTAAGCGCTAATAGAGCAATGGAGTTTCCCTGTTCTTTTCAGTAGGCCTAATGTCAACAATTTAATTATGCTGATGATGGCTGTGGTGATGGCTATTATGAAGATGTGCGTATGCAACTATGCATTTAGACATTCATGTAGGCCTACCGCTTTTAGGCACCTTCTGATCTTTCTGTTCTTACAATTTGTAGAAGATTGTAAGTCATCCGCTCGACAGTTCCTTCAAGAAGTTCGGATTCTTCGTCATCTTTCACCTGTCGTTCTTCATCTTCATCACGACGATTGGACTGAACATCATCTTCGGCATCATCGTCGACACATTCTCCGAACTCCGGGATCTCAAGGTCAACAGCACAATTTTTAACTGAAAGTAAAGTAGATCTGAACGGTCCTGTAAGCCATGTGTTATTCCCTTAAACTAGATAATACAGCGTGCTGTAATACCTGCACTTAAATACCTGCACTTAAATACCTGCACTTAAATACCTGCACTTTTGACCGACATTATTTTTTTCATGCTTTGCAATTGCCGTGCTCCGTTGGTACAAGCCCCAAGTTTGGTTAAGGAGGTGGGCGAAGCTATCCATCTTCCATATGACACAACGTCATTTTAACAGAAAGTACCCACCAAATGCTTCATAGTTTTGGACTAGGAAATAAAAGTAGTAGAAAATGAAACTAGTTCAAACGTTTGCAGTTTAAATCTAAGATGAGGTTGTTGAAAGTGAAAGTAATCGTGTACAATACTTTTGATTGCAGTGGACAGCTGAGAGAGACATGAGGGACACCTGTTTTATCTGCAGTCGAGGAAGTTACGACTTCGAACATCACGGAATGGTAACCATAGAAACCAGAGAGTAATAAATAAATCAACAATCATTTTCATATTCTCCAGAATTCTTTAATCCGGTGGATTATTTATAAATGGGAAAAATAAGAGCATAATAAAATATAATTTTAAATATCCGGATTTTTAACTGCTGGGGTTTATTCTACTGTGGGAGAAATAAAAAAAACCTATAAATAGTGGTTTTTATATTCTATGAGGTAGTAATTAAGTTTTGGCATTCACGCGGCCTTCCGACTCTTTGCTTGAAACAGGGTTTTGATCACCACATCAACAACGAACACAACATATGGGCCTATATCTTCTTCTTCATTCATCTCCACGACACCAAACAGTGCGACTACACGTCACTTGAACTCTACGTCTTCAGACTGGTGAGTAGTTCGTGACCCCAACCTACTCTTATCTAGTAAAGTAATCAGAAAGTGAGAGAACTGGATCAGATAGGCTATGACACTCAGATCGCCGACTGAGGAAGAGTAGTGGACGTCTGAGAACCTAACGCGGAGAAATTCATGTCAATCTTAACGAGTTGGGCGAGATGATTTTATCTAATTAACGTAGGCTAAACGTACAGCAGGTTAAACTTCAGAGGGAGAGAAACTAACCCCGCTTCGGGTTAATTATGTAGAAGAATTTCACGACCTTTTTAATTCCTCAGTTTTTTCAAGTCCTTTCCTTACTTTCTATGTTTAGTAGGCAACCCTGCGTGTAGTCCTGACTGGCGGACATGCCCCTGCTGAATTTGCCCTTACAGCAGGTCAGAGTCATCAGAAGGTCGAGTTCACTACTATTACGGATGCAATGGAGTCATTCGGACCGTGCCTTATTTAGAAGCAGCACGAACCACGGCAGACCGGGTTCCACCTTTGAATTGGTTGTTTTTGATTCTGTAGTTGGCTCAAGACAAGTTTGATTTCTTTCCTCTGAATCGAGCTCTGTCGTTGAGTCTAATGGACGAAGGCTCAACTGACTCGAAAGTCGACGACCTACTGCGATACGTTCTCACCTTGGTTGAACGGCAGAAGGAAGAGGTGAGTATTCAACTCATGAGAGACTGAGGACAGAAGAGATAAATAATCTAATAATAATAATAATCTTTTTCTTTATTGAAGCGCCTGACAAACGCACTGCGCTGTACATTTACATGTTATGCAATTGAAACAACAAATGACCGAAGACATAAATCTTAACTACTAACAGAATACACAGCCTGCAATACACGGCGCTGATAGCAGCCTACAAAGCATGTTCGCCCTACGGGGCTCGAACTCGGTACCTCTCGCTCTCCATGCCAGTGTGTTATCCAATGCGCTATCGGGCCCTCCCACGATAAGCGTCAGGTAGCAGGCAAGGTGATGGGGTCGGTCAAGCGACATCGTAAACTCCAGATTTCTATGGCATTACGTAAAGCTAATCTTATTCACGAATGCAGCGTTGTGTCAGTGAGGGAATGGTAATTGCAAGCTACAAAGATGCTCCTTACTTAGCAATGTGTCTAATGCTGATGTTCCGCTGTTGTTTATGCGCTTCTGTCTTAAGGATGCCAAGAATAAGCGAGAGGAGGAGCGCAAGAAGCAGTTGAGATGGCGGGAGGAGAATCGCAACGCTCTGCTGCATCCGGATGCAGGCGGCGATGGGGGCCCGCCCCCGGGGGGAGACAGCAGCAACCAGTCGAACCAGTCACAGTCGAACTCCATCGGGCAACTGTTGCGTCAGAAGCGTTGGCAGCGAGACATCAAGGACACGAAGATGATCCAGTCCATCGACACGCAGGACTCGGCTTTCACGACGGACAACAGGGCTGGAACGGCAACCAGGACGGAGGACCTCCTGTCCGGCGACGAAACCCAGACCGGATACACCAAGACCTCAACGCTGCCGCTCGATACGAGGCTCGACGGGTCGCGTCGGTCCTCACCGCTGCCCAGCAGTGGGTGGGCAGGGGCACCTCAGAGGAGCGTCTATGTGTCGATGGAGGTTCGATCGGACGACGCCCCCGTCCGTTCCATTGAGTTCGACGAAGAGGAGGACCATCCCAAGTCACTGTCTTCTCCCATCGACAGTCATCCCAAGTCATTGTCCTCCCCCGGCGACAGCCGAGCGCATACAACCGGCGCCACCGGGTCTTCGGCCAGGTTAACACCGGTCGATCCCTACGAACATCCTTCCTCACTAGGGCGCAGTGCCAGCGCCATGACAACCGATTCGCAGCATCGACTAGAAACGGATCTACGTGACGTCGTGACGAAGCTCCTCCCAGAAGCCGCGCGAGGTGACAGCCCGGGTGAGTATCGGCGCCGCAGTGCGTCGCCCGGGGCCCGCGAACAACCGACCTACGTACCCAGCGATCATTCCTCCGGCTCAGAACCCGGTCTGATAACGTCGCGGCCACCGTTGGCACGACGCGACGACCACCAGCCAGCCGCCGATCCTCGCCGCATGTCGATCTCCAGCACAGGGCCGCGAAGGGAATCGTTCCAGAGTGTACCAGGTAGGCGTCCACAGCCAAGGCAAGGGATGGACGAGTTCGGGCTACTGACGGAAGATCCTTTCGAGCTGACCGCCCCTACGGCCTCGTTCGACGAAGGCCTGATTCTGGAGAGGCGTCCTTCGGCGGCGCCCAGGACCCCCCGTGACGAATTCGGGCCACGCCATGACTCAAAACCAAGCGACGTCTAGGCCAAAGTTTCCTCCAAATCGGGACTAACCTCTAGATTAATCGATTTTCAGGACTAAATCGTAGATTAATCGGTTTTTATCTTGCACGTTGCTTCTTTCGTCACTACCACCCAGATATATATATGTTGTTGCAAAGACTCTATCAATAATATTGGACTCACGTAGTAATCGTTAATTTCTACAGCGCCCAAGAAAGATTGCAGTTGCAAGAACCATCTATTCACAGCGCTCAGTCAAACAAAATCGATAGCTAGGTAAGGTCAGAATCTGTTCCAGGTCAAGATCCAAGAGTCAGCCAGACATTCACGTGGCTACGGAGATGGTTTAGAACTGGAGCTGCAAGAGGCAAGGGGAAGAGGAGGAATCAGGACAGGATTCGTGGAAAATATGTTTCAGTTTTCAGAGACCTACGAGAAATAGCAAGAGGTGAGGTTTTCGGGAGGTCGTAGAATGGATCAGGGAACTGTAATTCTGGCGGAAAGTTATTCCAAGAGGTGTAGAACGGACTGTTTGTAGGTTAATTGTGCGATTTCCAAATCTAGGGATGAGGTGACCGGAAGGGTGTTGAAGGCGTTAAGGCAGAAGAGGAGCGGGTTAAGCGAAGTAGCAGGGTCGTGAATATCAGAGGAAGATAGGAAGAATTGGATTGTGTTGCAGTAATAGGACTTCGTACTTCGTTCCGATATTAGAAGCCACTGAAGTTGTTTCAGACATGTCATGTGGTGTTTGGGGTTTAACGTCAGCACAAGCGAGAACATTCTGGATAGCTGGAGGACGGTTTACTTGGGTGGTGTCTATTATCTTTGTTAAGTACTCGCCCACTTGAATACTGAACCACTTGCCACATACTGCTCAAGTATGAACATACTTAGTCATTTGCTAAGTACCTTTGGCGAGAGGGGTTAACAAAAGCTGCTATATAAATACTAAAATGCATACCTCTACTGCTGGCAACAGTACAAAACAAACTGCCATACTGGGGAATTTAACACTTTAATGACAAGAGTCTACGAAGAGTGACTGGTAAACCAATGCAGCTCGTCGTTAAAGTGTTAAGTAGATGAATTTGGCCATATTGCTTTGTAAGATGGCATTTTATCTAAAATATACAGCATACAGATGTCTGCAAGTATTTGTAACAAATTAAGACATCCGTACAATGAAGAAGCATAGCTACATGTAGTAAATCATTAGCGTCTATGTTGCAAATTATAGCACACAGTAATTTGATGTTTTAATATCTGGACTGTTTGTAGATGTGGCACCTTGGTTTCCATTTTGAATATTAATGCAAGAATAATTCATAAGTGAATATAGTGATTAATAACAATTCAGTCATGAATATTAATTAATTCAGTCATCATGAATATTATAAGTCACAAATTTGTTCCACAAGTTTGTTTTAATGGTTGTCTTTCTTAATCAGTAGTCTGCAGTTGTGAACTTTACTTCTAACATTTTGTAACATTATGATTATTATTATTATATATTCAATCACGCAATAATCAACTCGCAAAATGGTACTAACTCATATCTCTGAGTAGATATCTTCAAGGGGCGCTATATCAAGTTTCATTGATTGATTGATTGATCTTGAAATTACACTTATCGATAAAGTTCATATCAACCAGGTGAAACTTTCAGTTTTATGTTACATCCGTTTTAACATGTTTTAAGTGTGAATGCACGTTTAAAGAAATCATTGTGTTGCACTTACACTGGATGTATGCAAGCTGGAACTCAATGTTTAAGATTATATGAGCACAATGAATGTTGTACGTTTTATTTTAATAAAAAACACATAGATATTACTATGGCCAGGCTTTTTCCTGTGTTTTGTTTTGTCTACCACTAAACCAAGCTACCGAATTTGATTAATCATAATAATAAACTAATAAAAAATAAGTTTGTCATACTGAAATGGCCAATCTGCACTGGTATCCAAATCTGAATTTGTGCCATGAAATACAACTGTGTTGAAGGTGAAAACTGAAAACGTTCAAGGCCATAAGCTTGCTATTTAAAATCAAACACATTTACAAAAAAAGAAAAAAATTTCAACGCTCGATAAATAATTTGGTTTGATATTTCTGCCCCACCTGCGACCATTGCCAACTCAGTTATAACGAGTACACTGACCATACAATGTTGGTGGGCGATGAGGGAGAGGATAGGCCACCCTCCCTCACATATGCCAAAGCCAAGGAAATGAAGTTGCCAACGCTTCATACTCTTCTTCTAATAATAAGAATAATCTCACATGGACCACAACGAAAAGCAAACACATACACCCAGGTGTATGTGGACGTGTATTTGCACGTCATTGTGTATGCAGGACCATCATCGGCTGGTTGCTGTCAAATAGCTGTCCAGCATACAGTAACACTTATAAAAAAACTTTGAAAGACAGGTCAAGGGCATGGCTGGTACGTAGCGAGGGGGTGGTCATTCAAATGCGGACAACTGGAGGCAGTCATGCCCAATGAAGACATCGCATTGTATGTTTAAACATATACGTGTAGATATTTGAGTACATCATAAATGCAGGCTACAACTTAAAACTTAAATAGTGCGCCTTAAATACTAACTTCCGTCAGACAGCGGATAGCCATGTACGACGTTCATCTATCAAGTGGTGACTTTGTGTGTTGCTGGCTACTGCATTTTAATAGTTGGATGCACATAACAGTAACAGAGTCACTTTGCAGTATCTAAGTACCCCACCCTGTAGCACAGTTAGCCTTGCACAGCAGACATCCACAAAGGTGAAAGAGGGAAATGCCAAATGCTGGAAATTCGAACAAGGAGTGAGGGATCCAATGTGCGTCTTTTTGTAGATGTTCTTTATAGATGACCCTTAATCAGTTTTGATTAAATATCACAGATGGCTTAGAGAAAAACTGTTTTGTCACTGGCAGAGTAAAAGCATGCTAAACGATTCTTACAACCACTGAAAAAATTCGAAATAGCATTAATTCACAGATAAACAGATTGAACAAATTTAAGACAGTAAAGTACAGCACAGCACAAATAAAAAACCCACAGCAAACATCAGCGTTAATTTCCTTGATCTTAACGGTCATCTTCACAAAAGAAATCTGTCAAAATAGCCATGTACGAAACATGTTCCCTAACATTTGTGCAATTCTAACATAAAAATTCAAAATCAAGTTCAGCTACATTACATCAAAAACTCCACGATTTATCTAATGCCATTAAAATAGTCTGAAAAGGAAGCAGAACGTCAGTCAAGTCTCTTACAAATGTTCTGTACAAGATACCAAAATTACACTAAAGAGATCAGACTTTGTACGCATTTTTACACAGTCACTTAACAACAGCTTCATCGAAATGAAGCCATATAAAAAATGCTCAGTAATATCATTTGATTCCATTCAGTAAATTTTTTTGACATTTTAATAATTTGCAAATAATGTTACGATTGAGCAATTTTAACGCCAAAATTTGAAGTATAATGGGAAGACTCGCAATGATGTACCACACAATTAAGTGTAAAAGTGAAGACATTAGAAAATGACTGTACTCAGCTACAGTCCTAACTACTATTTTCTTAACTATTTTAGTATTTATTTATAATCATGAAACACTTAACAAAATGCAAATACAGATTCTCTTAAAACAATTTTAGGGATTATTTTCAGATTTTAACCCACCAGTAACTTGCTCAACATTTTCTTTTAATAATCTTGAACACCATCAGTTAGTACAAAATTGCTAAATAAAGTTGAATAATCCAAATAAAAATAATTCACTGATGACATTAAATTAGTTTCAAAGACCCAAAATATCTTTGAAGTACACAAAACTTGCAGTGTAGAGCAGATACCTTTTTAACCCAACGGCAAACACTGACTGCTATGTAGCCTAAAACGGAGCATTTTCAAATCGCTTCACACTCAGACAATTATGTTTACTGATGTGTCAGTCACAAAGCACCATCTGGCATTCAAGAACGATAAAAGACACCAACTCTCAAATCTGTAAAATATACTCTGTAAGAACTTGGACAAAAGATTTAGGAAATACTGATTTAATCCTACTAAAAATCAGTATTACGTTTGTTTAGATATGTACGATTTCTACTAGGAGAATCGACAAAGACAATATTTTAAAATTCAAAATTTCCTCGAGATATCCTAAGAACTGAATGACTGTCCACTCTCAGTTATGAGTAATAATAAGTTTTAATGGCAGTTTTAAGATTGCAATAGGTAAAGGAAGTCCAGGGTTTTCCAAAATTACCAGTCCAACTTGGAGTCCAGCTGGACAGGATATTTGCCGCTGAGGCAGGCCGTGCACTGTCCCGTCTTCACGTCAGTCGTTATTTTGGATTGGACAGCACCGAGCAAGCCCTCTAGCGTCAGGTAGACAACACTATCAGCTCCTGCAAATAATGAAAAGTAAAATAAAAAACAGACAACAATGACCTTTACAGCTTCATTGGTGGCACTAATACCTCCCTCTGAGTTTAGACAGCCAGAGCAAACACTAAAGCAACTGGTGTGCAAGAGTGGATGGTCTAGAGAGCATATACTGCAGTGGTCAAGCCCCTTCCCTAAACATACATGGGAGGTATCATGGCACATATACATGGCTCCTCGAGATCCACTTCTCACCAAGGTGGATTTGAACCACTGACGTCTGGGTTGACAGCCCAAGATGCAAACCACTATAGTACTATCGAATAAAGATATAATGCGTCTTACCAAGATGTTCAGCTAGTTGCTGAAGTGACATTCGGTTGGCAATGAGTTCGTCTCGAGTGGGAATGTTGATTCCCATGTAGCAAGGAAAGTACAAAGGAGGAGAAGCAACGCGGATATGCACCTACAAATCACACATAGACCACACACACTTACTTCATATTATGTAGCTCTTCTGTCCAGTTTACTCAAATGATAACAAAACTTCAAATGCTTCACACAATTAAATAGCATTCATCTACGCAATGTTTATTTCCTGGCCTGCATTTATATCTAAAGTATTCTCACCCAACATTAACTCAATCCAATCTACGCTTAATCCGAAATTAATAGAATCTACAATATTCTACATCTACTCTTTTGACTTCTAAAGCATTGCTTATCATAATACAGAAGTCATCTAAACAATGTTGCATTTGTAAATTACAATCCTTTGGATAGAAACAGTCGAGATGTAATGCCATACGCATGTGCATTGTGCAGCCTTGAAGGTCTTAGCATGCATGTATTATTTTTCAACATTTGGTGTTAGCTGTGGTTTTATGGTATTTTTAGTGATTCTGAAATTAAAGATTAAAACCTTTGCTATTTGTTATAATTTTACAATGACAAGTACTCCGTTCAATGCCTGACATAGCTGAAAGGATCCAAGGATAATATATCGACTGATAGAGCTGCCGTTAGATATTAAACACATTAAAATTAATCAGTTCAGCGCCTTTATATAAGATGCTACCCATGACTCACATGTGAAAAACACGACTTATAGCCCGAAAAATATGGTAAAGACTTTTACCTCTTTGGCCCCTGAAGACTTGAGCAGCTTGACGATTGGTCCCATCGTGTTTCCACGTACAATCGAATCATCGATCAGAACGATCCTTTTGCCGATCACATTCTCATAGAGCACTCCGAACTTCATTGCCACTCCCAGCTGACGCAGCTGAGAGTTCGGCTGGATGAAGGTTCGACCGACGTAACGGTTCTTACAGAGGACCTCAGCATATGGCAAACCAGACTGAAACAACAGCACTGCAATGATTATAGTGTCACTAAAAGGTGCTACACAAAGTCCCAATACCAAAGGTGCCATATAAATGCCCCAATCCCTAGGTGCTATATAAATGCCCCAATGCAAAAGGTGATATGTAAATGCCCCATTTCCAAAGATGCTATATAAATGCCCCAATGCCTTTGTTCCACAGTGTAGTTTCCTCTACATTTAAAGGCAATCTTAGCTGTTAACCGAAACTAATTTTAACTGTCAGTTTAATTCAACAAAAGTTAATTTCTCTGATAACTATCATCTGTTGCTAAAAGACAATCAAAGCTGTCATCTAAAGCTTATTTTGTGAATTTTTCAGGTTTCCTCCATTACAACTAATCTGACAATTTCAAAGACAAACACCAAACCTAAAACATGTAAAAGTGAATTCAGAATCAGCAAGTCCACAGAAATTCAAAACACCTCATTAGAATTGTGTGATCTCTGAGTACCTGAGCTGAATAGCCGAGAGCAGCTGGAGTTGCTGACTCGGGCACAGTGCTCACAATGTCAGCATCCACGTGTGCTTCAAGCGCCAATCGCCGACCGCATCTCTCACGAACACTGTAGACCATCTGACCTACAAACAGCAAAGGCAGCTCTTCTCAAGATACTTTTCTTTCATTTCTTTCAGCATGCTTATCCTCTTCAGTCTGCCATCTGTCTCATCAGACTGATGCATGGTCCTGATTGAATTAAGAACTTTGAAGTGCCATCAGTTGATGCCTGATTTTTTTACAATGGTGCTATAGAAGTCGACTAGATATTACCAATGTACCCATATGTTGAAAGACGTTCATATGGTGCCTTTGCTAAACCTTTCAAAATCATCTTTTCTGAGCAGCTTCAAAATAACCGAGGACAAACATCGATATGTAGTTAACTAAATCGTATCATCCATTTATCAGTAAGAATACCAGCACTTCACTGTGTCCACTAGCACTATAATTACTAAAGTAATCATCTAATTTATTTTGAATTTGCAAAGAAATAAAATTATTTAAATGCTGCTTCAGAAAAGAAATAGGGTTGAAAATATAAGATCATTGGGAAGCAATCCCCATTGTAACAATGCACAAGACACTGACCCATTGATTGATCGATCGATCACTATGATTAGGTGAAATCAAGGGGGATGGTTCAATCAGCCGAGTCAAGAGAGCTATATGACCAAACTTGGCTAGAAATTGTTATAAAACTGCTCAAGGAATGGCCAGATAAGCTGTTGCTTTTATAGTTAACTGCAAGAGACATACCTTCTAAGATGCTGTCTGGCCGTGAGAAGTAGACATATTCAAAGATGCAGAAAGCGGGTGGAGCGTCATTTGAACGTGGCTCTACGTGCAACGACCGAACTCCATTTCGACTGATCTCCACAATTTCCCCTTAAAAGAGCAAATGTGGAAAAACTCTGCATAGAGTAAGTAAAACAACAAAACTTTGAAGTGTTTAAATTTATTATAGCATAACCATTGAAGAAATAAGCAAAAATTAGCAACAGATTTTCTACAATTTGGTATGAATCACACAAAATGAATAACACAGAATTTATCAATTCTGCACAGAATGGAAATGTTACACGATGGATATTTCATGGAATATAAATTCCAATTGTTCAAGGATGTATAAAACATTTGGAAGGCAGTGCCAATGAACATAGAAGTTCTGCAGCAGTCTCTATATACCTGGTAAGACTTCTCTGAAATACTTGGCTCCAACAGACTGGAAAGAACAAGACTCTGAGGAAACGACCCATCCTTCAACCTCCTTCCTCTCCTCTCGTACATCTATATAACACAGAACAGAAACAATTTTATTCCATCTACTCATCAACTGCGCTGATAATACACAGCAGGAAAATTGCTGCTCTTATCGAAATATAATAAAAGGCAAGAAAAGGAAGACAAAGCTCAGATTTGGCCTTGGATGATTGCTAGTAGTCAAACAGGCAATTATATCTTAGGTAAGATTGCATTCCTGAACTCTGATATGCAGAGCCAAGATGAGCAAGACAAGGAAGAATGAGGCAAGAATGATGCATAAAGGAGTTAAGATGAGGCAAGAATGATGCTATATGGAACAAGACAAAGCAAGAATGTGACAAGACTGAAATGGGATCTGAAGGTATGACAGACTTTACCTTCGCCATTTGCCATCGGTCGAACTGGTAACAGTTGCCCAATGCAGAGCGGTCGATTGCCAAAAGGATCTCGCACAGCGTAGACAACATCATCGTGCATCACAAGAAGTGAATAGGAAGCCAAAGTATGCGACATTAGCTGCCGTATTCTAAAAGAAACACAGACATGCATAACATAACTATTGGACATTTATATAGAACCTTATAATCAGGACAGCAATGTAGTATGGGTAGATAGAATTCACAAGAGAAAAAATCTGGAATAAACTTAGGTCAAAAATAACATGAAATCAATTAAAATGTAATAGTAACACTAGTCATATGAGTGATAATAAATATAGCACTAATTATAGTAGAATGTATTTTTAATTACATAAGTCCTGTACTCTATTTTTTGACACAATCTGCAGTTGTCATATTGTTGATAAATAACGGGCAGAAAACAAAAGACTACTATTGATAAATTTCCATTACTAAATTAATTATACAAATACTAATGCTTTGAATTATTATTGAGTAAATTAATGACTGAACACATGATGGCTGTGTTACCGTGCCAACCAGTCCGGTCCATTTGGTTCGCCCTCTGGTGGTGAGTGAGCTAACAACTGAGTTATGAGTTCACTATCAGATGCAGTGGACAGACCAGTACCATGGCGAAGCAACTGCAACAACAAAAATAAGACAGACTAGCTGTATATAAACATCACGGTGTTTTGATACGCTATTTTGTGTTTAAATCTAAGTAAAATTTAACAGGTGTTTCAGCAAATAAATTTAAAGGTGCTTTATAATATTTTCATTTTGTTTCATTTAAAAATAATAGCCATTTATTTTATATATTTTTAAGATATTTAAAGTTTGTTTCATTTTGTTTAGTAAATTTTCAGCATTTTCATTTTTTTCGTTTCAAATTAAGAGCTTAAATCAACAAATCTAGTCCAGTTTGTAATTCATCAGCTCCAGTCTGTACAAAACGGTGCTGCTCAATCTACAAAAATTCTCTTATATCTCAGTAAATAATAGAGATACACTCCACCAGTCCCCTACCCTTTTAAAAACAACTCCAAGTGATTTCAGTAGTTTTGAGCCACGATATAAAATAAGTAATTCAATAAAAGAAATTCATGAACCAAAATCTCCCACTTCAACAGAAAGTACTTATCCATTATCTGATGGAAAGCAGTCCATCTTACATGGTTTTTGAGACGGTTAGCGTTGACTAGCTCTCCGTTGTGGGCAACTGCAATTCGACCATGAAGAGTCTCAACAACAAATGGCTGACAGTTCAACAGACTCGAACGACCAGCCGTCGAATATCTTGTGTGACCTACAGTCAATCAATCAATCAATCAATCAATCAATCAATCAATCAATCAATCAATCAATCAAACAGTCAATCATTCTTATCTCATAAAATCAATCACGTTAATAATATTATCAATTAGTTAAATCCAACCAATTAAGCAATTTTACGACTAAATATATCAATTAATGTAATCAATTAATCACTCAGTTACTCTGATCAGTACTTTATTACGCCCAAAAGCAGAAACAAATCAAACGTCACAACATATATGCACAAATCTGAACAAACATAAGTCAAACACACAGACTGCAAAACTGTCTAATGCCACATAATCTCATCACTTCATGTCAGTCAATGATCCATGATCAATCAACCAGTCTATCAATCGGCCTATCAAACAATCAATCAACCAACAATTGCAACTATAGACAAACCGAGGCTAAAGGACATAGGACAACAACAATGATGCAACACCGAGCAAGTCAACAGTGGACAAAACATGCACTGACCAATGCCGAGGTTGCCCTTGAGATGAAGCAACTGGTTATCCCTGAAGACGTGACTGACGAGACCCATTCCTTTCTGGATGTTAAATTCATTATCACCCATTCCTGTCACGATTCCTGCACTTTCCTGACCACTTTAAATGAAAATAAAACTGATGCTGTTCACGGGTTACATATTGTATGTAATCTTAACTTTAATACAGTATATCAAAAAAGCATTGACAACCCAGCTATATAACAAAACTTTTCTAAATAGATGCCACTTAACATTTTGATTGCAACCCAATTTTTTTCCGGGCATGGCTAATATAGGCCAGATATAAATTTGAAAATGTCTATTTACTGTTTTTTGACATCCTACTGTTCATAGAATCAAAAATAACTCTTCCTTTTATGTATTTGATGCCTTACTGTAAGACTGTAGGGCATCTACAAATTACATTAAGTGAGAAACTGTTTGAAACATGTGAGGAGCAAGTTTCACAAAACAACATGTTTCTTTGCGCTTTCCATGCTTGCTACAACTGACTCTGAGCAGCTGATACCTGAAGGACAGGCATACACATCTGTAGCATCAGAACTTACCCAATTTAGGATGTGTTAACACATCCCTAGCAAACCAAAGTGAAGAGACACCAACAATGTTTCGGATTTTGCCTACCGATGCTGAAGACCCATGAGTCCTGTGGCAATGATAGCAGCGACATCTAGCTGTGATGAAGGCCACGGACCAGAAGCTATGCATCCAAAGACTCCACACGCCTCTTGCATTTCAAATTCCGCTTCCGACATAACAACAGTCTATGAAACAGATCATCATCTTGGACCAGGTAATGCACAGCAAGTCAATGACAGCCACTATCAGGCAACGTATGGAAGGTAAGGTGGGTAGGATAGTACAAGATAAAGTAAGGTAATATATTGTTCCGGATTATCACAGAGAGTCACAGCAATCAGCTATACAGGTAAGCAAGTGGCTGTTTTTAAATTTTTGAACAGCAGTTCATCACATACAATGAAGATCCCTCTTTAAAATTCCAGTATATTTACAGTCATTTAATCCAGCTGATCATAACATTTGTTCCAGATCTAGTGATTTTCCATTGCTTTCTGGGAATATTACACAACACACATCCAAAACATATTCACACTAACCTTACCATTCTGATCACGTATCTAACCACCCATCACTCCGTCATATGATAACTAACCATGAAATAGTTAATTAACACTTCAATGTCGCACCTCAGATGCACAAAGTTTGGATGCGAACATTAATAAATTTACGTATATATTAGCGTAGGGGATTCGGGTAGACAGCACCACTGAGGATCCTTCTATATAGTCTTTTGTGCATTGTTTAGTATACTTTAGATATTTTGTGTTCTTAAATAGAATAAACATAATTTCGCCTTGCATGTACAGCGCCTCTGATTAGTCTTCCCGTAGTGGCGTTATATAAATTTCAGATCACAAAATAATACAAATATGCCCATATAACAATGAAATTGCGTTAAAACTGTACACAATTTCATACGAAACGGCCGGAACACCCACAGACCTCGACCCACTGATGAGTCTCGTGCACCCCTTGACGTCTGCCCCTTGGTCCAGAAAAACTACAAAATTTGCAGAATTTCTGCGATTTAAACTGACCAGGCCCTAAAGTCGTTCTGGGAAGTCTTCGTCCGCCACCGATCACCAAATGTTTAGACTTTATTTGACTATTAACGAAATTTGAAGCATTCTTCTGAACAATCGAACTTGGTGGCGACAACACGTGACAATCATATTCCGCGTTCTTTCACGCACGAGATTTCTATTTATAGATTTACTCTTTAAAAATATAATATTTATAATAATATAATATATAATATCTTTTCTTTAATGAAGCGCCTGACAAACGCACGCACCGCACGCTGTACATTTACATGTTATGACAATTATTATTAAACAATTAACAAGAACACAAATGACAGAAGACAAAAATCTTAACTACTTACAGAACAGACAGCCTGCAATACACGGCGCTAATAGCAACCTACAAAGCATGTCCGCCTATATGGAACTCTCGATCTCGGTACCTCTCGCTCTCTATGCCAGTGTGTTATTAAATGCGCTATCGCCCCCCCTCAAAAATGATCGAGTGTCAACAAATGTATAGTACAACTGCTCGCCCTCTAGCAGTGCCAGTCACAGGCCTTGAGGAAGGAGGATCGATCTCGAGGTCCTGCAGACGACATCTGGACCTGTTGAGAGTGATATTATAGCTGCAGTGGATTTTTCATGAGACCTCACAGGGCAAGACTTGGGGACAAAACCTTGTGTGACTTAATTAGTACTTATAAAATGTAATAAACATCTGACTTGAATGATGGGATTATGTAACACAACTGTGAATAGGCTAGAGTTTATGGTCTTGAGACTTGTCGTGCCGGACGTGGTCTAGCTGGGACCACACGGTCTTTGGTCTTGAACCAAGTGGTCTTGGCCTCGATCGGTCTTGGACCACGCGGTCCTGGGGCTTTGTTCTTCTGTGCAACACTGAAAAACATACATTTACCTGCTTTCTTGTAACCATTCCATATACCTTGATCGAGTCCTTGATTCTTCCTTGCCACCATGTTTCGCGCATTATTAAGCACAGCGCTAATCTAGCTTGGTAAATTTCCTATATTTAAGCTTTCAAATCCTTTTGCAGACGCCTCAAACATACATATCTACAGTTTTCTACACAAAGACCTCACATCCAGGGCAAAAGCCTCTATACTAGGCTATATAGCTACATGTAGGCCTACTTTCAAATCTGTCACCAATAACACGTATAGGCTACGTACGGTACTGGACAACACACAATAAATTAGGGCCTATACCTTTCAAAGTAAAATAGCAACTCTTTACTTACTTCGAGGTGCTGAACATGAAAATCACAGTAAAATTTGTCGATTGGCTCTCGTTTAGGAGAGACAGAGATGGTTACGTATAAATATCTCGAGTACGCATTGAGTATATATATACTAGGTGACCATTTCGCAACGCTGTATTTCAAACTACATAGGCTATAATTGCAACTTGTTACATCAGCCAGGCAGTGCTTAATCCATTGTCTTATGTAATCTATCTATAGATAGCCATGACATTTAGGCAGAGGCGCGTTTACCAGTAGGCGCACTAGGCGCGCGCCTAGGGCCCCAAATCTTGGAGGGGCCCCAAACAAATCAAAATAATTTTATCAGTAATAAAAAATAAAATTTTTAAATTTAGAATTATTTAAATTTTTTAATATTCTTTACAGCTTGGCATTCATATAAAAGAATAATATACTTTTATTATTATTGTAATTGTAAAAGAATATTTTGTTTCTAATTTATAATTGCTTTGTTCATTTGGGCTAATAATTCAATTTTGTGTAAAATAACATCAAACTTGTTAGCAACAAGCAACAACTGGCGTCTGCTGCAGTTTAGGCCTACGTGTCCAGAGGTTTCGAAACTGGGGTGCCAGTCATGTAATTTCAGAGGGTGCGACAAAAAGGGGAAGTATGAATTATAAGAATGCATAAATAATACACATCGACCTATATTGAGTGGACACAGCATAGCACAGCTAAAGTTGTACGGTGAAGTGAAGCTTCCGGTTACTGAACATTTTGCCAGCCATGACGTCACAGGCAAGCAATGCGCATGCGCAGCCATTTACTTTTGTTAAGGTCAACCGTTCATAAACAAACAGAATGGTGCCGTTAGCGATACCGATGTGTGTTTTAAATTTACTATAAACTAGTATCGAATAATACAATCAAATATTTTATAATATTTGCGTCAAACTAGATCATAGCTATATCGCTAACGGCACCATTCTGTTTGTTTATGAACGGTTGACCTATATAAAAGTAAATGGCTGCGCATGCGCATTGATTGCCTGTGACGTCATGGCTGGCAAATAACGTCGCAGGCACGCAACCGGCTAGGCTTCAGTTTGAATCTCTTATGCTGTGTCCACTCAATATAGGTCGATGATAATACATTATAATTTTTTTTAGCTATCATAGGATAATCATTGGTAAGACCGTGAGGTTAGAAGTTTATTTCCATGTAACATTATAAGCCTTAAGGCTAGACTAAGGCTTTTAAGCAAACGTTTCAGTAGTAACAATTTCGTGTAAGCCTATGCGTCTTCAGATGTGATGATACTTTTGTAGATGTGCAAACATTGGTGAAACAATTCCCAGGGGTGCGGGGCATAGAAAAGAATGGGAACCCCTGCTTTAGTCTGATTATTCCGTCATTTTATAATGTTAAAACTTTTATTAGTATTGATAACCAGTAAGTAAAAGTAATTGAAATTTTAATAGTATTAAATATTGATTACAATCTGACGCATCGAAACGTTGCTAATATTCTGGAGCTGCAAAACGAAATAAGATAGCTCTAATGACAATATTGTGGAATTCGCTGAAATCAATCAATAAATCAATTTTCCTTTATCAAAATAAGTTGACAACAACGCAACTTATACGAAGAATAAATGCTGAAAAGAGTAAATGCCACCAGCAAATCTCTGCAGGATCAAAGACTATGTTTGTCGAATTATTTAATTCTTGAACTTTTTAACAATTTTGCTCAAAACGTCAGAGAAAATTTCCCCAAAATAGAGACAGAGGTAAAACTTAAACTTGGTATTGAAAGCGATTTTGACAATGCATATGAAGACGAACAGCCTCAGAAAATGTAAAAGAAAAAGTTCTTTGTTTTTGAAAAAAACTGCCTAGAATGAGGTCATATTAAGGACGAGAAAAATTCATTGTTGGCACCTTAATCGTCGTGTGTGACAAAAACGGCTTCAAGTTCAACATTGTAGGTTTTTTGCACATGATAGACTAAACACCACCAGAGTTTCAGGCTCTTCGAAGTTGAGAAGGGCCCCAAAAATGTTTGCGCCTAGGGCCCCGTTTTCTGTAAACGCGCCTCTGCATTTAGGCCTACAGAACGCCCTTCAAAATTACTAGGCCTACTCTGAGGTGCTCCCGACCCAGGCCCGGTCAAAGCGAAACGTCTTATAAGTAGGCTAGTCTATAAAAAGATTCAGAGAGGACTCTCGGGAGAGAGCGAAGGTCAGAGGGGGGTTATTCCAAGAAGAAGGACCAACGATCGAGAAAGCCCGACGCTGTCTAGTAGCAGAGCGAGCATGCGGAACTATGAAGTCACCTCTAGAGCCCGAGCGCAGAGATCGGCGACCAGAGCAGGCCGAGGTTAAAGTAAAAATCTCCCTGAGATTGACAGGTTATCTGCCCAGAACAAGTCTCTGCCAGACAATGGAGGAGACAATGGATGCGCTGCTGGACCAGGAGCTAGTGGAGGACATCACGGATGATCACGCATAAATTCAGAGATGTGGCCAAACTTAGTAATGCAGGTGAGTCATCACATCGCGGCTTAACAATCTTGTTCGCGACCTGGAGCTGTCTAAGGCCAAGTTGCTTGGATCCAGACTTCAAGCATAGAATCTTCTCCATGAAAATGTCTGAGTGACCTCCTTTCGCACTCGTCATGAGCAGTTTGAGGATTATTTCAGCAAGGAAGATGACCTTGTTTTCTGCTCCGATGTACAGCTTATAAGGCCTGGTGAATGCCCTTGGATTATTAAACATGACCCTCAAGAATGGCTGTCGCATAATGGAAACCAACTTCCATCCATTCCGGTCGGACATGCATGCTGTCCACATGAAGGAAACCTATGACAACCTAAAACACCTGTTGAATTGTTTTCAATGCAGCAAATAAGGATGGCATCTCTGTTGCGACTTCAAGATAGTGGCCCTGTTGATGGGTCTCCAGCTTGGATTTACGAAATATTGTTGTTTTCTATGTGAATGGGACAGTCGAGCAAAGACTTTGCACTAGGGGCCGTCCATAAATGACGTCACGCACCTAGGGGGGGGGGTCGGAAATTTGTGACGATGTGTGACATGGGGGTGGGGCGGGGTCTGAGTAGTGTGACGTCACACCAGGTCTATGTTATTAAATTTAACAATTAACAACAATTTAACTTTAATAACAACAGCACTAATTTTGAGGATTAAATTTTCATTATTTTTTTAATTATTTTAATATATACGGGCACCATTATTAATAATTTTCTAATTATTTCAATATTTGGTCACCGTTAAAATTTAAAATATTCATGCTTTCGCTATTTGTTCCATGAAAGAGCATTTTGCTTCGCCATAGAAATTGGTTTTAGGGGGTCAGAGCTTTGTGACGTCATATTCAGAGGGGGGTCTTACTTTTTGTGACGAAGTGTGACGAGGGGTTAAAAATCGGCCAAAATAGCGTGACGTCATTTATGGACGTCCCCCTATATGAGGAGAGACTGGCCCGAGAGGAAATCTCTGAACGTTGGAGAGAAGAATGTGCAACGCCTAGCACTGGTAGAAACCCAAAATATCCTGCTATAGGTTTGCTACACATCAAACTTGGTGTGAATTGTGTGATGAAAAACTTCTAGATGTCTAAGTTTGGACCGGATCAGCTTTCAAGTACTTGGCTGTCAAATTTCCTCAACTCGACAAAGCAAAAATTTAAGAGGAAGTTTTTTTGGTCCTCAGATCCGTCAGCTATTCAGAGGCGAGATGTTCGACAACCTGCTTCAGGATGACGAGAAGAAAGCTTGGGACGCATTTCGTCTGGTGTCAACTAACTTGCCAAGAAAAATTAGGGTAGAAAACTACAATTAAGGAATTGGTGGACGACATGTTGTCTATATATCACAAACTTGACTGCAATAAAATTATGTCCTTAAAGATCCACTTTCTTCATTCCCACTTAGATTTTTTCCCCGACAACTGCGGCATGGTTAGTGATGAGTACGGTGAACGTTTTCACCAAGACACTGCAATTATAGAGACACGATATCATAGTGACTGGTCAGTGGCGTAACTAGGGGTTCGTGCGCCCGGGGAAAGAATTTCCTGAATTTTTTTTCTTAGTTCCGCCAAATATTCTGATGACTTTTTTTTTTTGCTTTTCCATCCGTCTTTTTTCATGAAAAAGTGGTTAAATTGGCAGAAGCCTCATTTTGCGCCCCCCCCCTGCGCCCCTGCCAGACTCATGCATAGGCCTAGTAGTTACTTTTTGTACTTTTTAGCTATTCTTGCCGGATTTCTTTTTAAAAAATTTCTAAAGTCTAATTTTGCGCCCCCCTGTCCTGCGCCCGGGGCGGCCGCCCCCGCCCCCTCGTTACGCCATTGAAACTGGTCGACTTCCATATTGACTGACTACTGTTGGACGCTCACCAGAGATAATCCTGAGCAGATATATACAAGAGCCAGGCAAAGCAGCGTAGAAAATAGAAGCGGACCTTTACTGATACATGTCATATGAACGTATTGTTCTATTGTTCTATTGTTCTTAGAAATTGTACCCAATTCCTTGATTTCATTGTCATATTCGTGTCAAGCACACTGAAACCTATCAGAAATTACAAATTTATTCTCAGAGGCATGACTTTCACGAAAACTTGTTGTCCAGTGATAAGTAACACCAACTTATCCTCACTAAACGCCTTTCCTCTGTATTTCGAATCTCTGATACTGATCTATAATGGATCAAGCCATACCTTTCCTCAGGTTCATTCACTGTTAGTGCTGCTGGACAATCATCTCCACCACACACCGTCTCACCTGTAGTGTTCCTCATAGTTCTGTTCAGTCCTCTGCTGTTCATTTTTGACACATCCCCACTCAGCACTCTTTTTGTCAACCTGTCTTTAATGACCTTCATGGGAACACACAACTCTTCAGAATTATCTTTCTCCTCCAACTCTTTTGAACCAGATCATCTACGTAACACGATCGCCAAGATACCAACTTGTCATGGAAGTCTTCTTTGTCCCAGGAACTCTGAAAACATGTGGTGTCTCATATTATTCATTCCCAGAATTTTTATAGCGCCTCTTCAAGAATCCTACTCCAAGGCGCTCCTAGCTAGTAATGGCAACATAGTTCCAGAGTTAAAACATGCGGAAGGGTAGTTAAGAGGGAGTCCATAGCTAGGAGGGCACACAAAAGTGAACGACAGTTATTAGTAAAGGAACGAACCCTTTTCTGAGATAATGCCATTTTCTGGACATTGAAAATGCAGTCGGATTCTTTTTTAAGGATGTGGCCATCTTGAACTTTCCTTGACGGGAATGGTCACTATGGACTCGGATAGTACAAAACAGCCATTTATGTCGGAATTAGAAGGGGCAGTGATGTGGGCAGCTCTCTGTACATAGAACTTGTTGTCACTTAGGACAGTTTCTTTCTTGGCGTATACTTGAATCAAAACCTTTAATACATGGATGGATGCACTGAATATTGCCAAAAGATCTCCAAAGGCGCCGGGATTATTATCACCCATTTCCTACCCTATCTGATCATAGGAACTCTCAGCAGGAAGTTTCTGGTCATAATTTTTTAGATAAACTAATGATTTTAGGGCACTGTAATTAATCACGACACATGAAACGCTATTTAAAATCATAGTACATGTATGTTGAAGCCCAATCAAGAACTCAGACTGGTGTGTAAACCAATATTATTTATTTATTTATCTGCATCAAAAATAGATTAATTCCATTATAGTACGGATAACAGTATTTTTTGTGTCAATTTGTAAATTTTTCAAAATGTTGCTGCTGTCCCAACTGCTTAACCACCAGTATTGTCGACAGGGACAGCTGTCCTCCATGCTCGAACATAGACTTTCAGCTTGTCCTTAGATGTCTTGTTTTCGTCCACTTTGAGGACACGCACCCTCTTCACTCGTGTTTTTCCATCCACAGACATGATGAGATCTGCGAAGTCACCAATTTTCATCTGAAACATTTATGCAGAACTGCAAAAAGGTGTTATATAAATGTTAAGTTACAATAAAGCAAAACATAAACTGTGTTCAGTTACACAATTACCTAAATGCCTAGTACAATCTAATCCAATAACTTTTTTAGCACAGCACTTCAAAAGGTGTTATGTAAATGGAAATTAATTATCACCTAGTCTACTGAATATCCCTCCTCAGCAATAGCTGAATATCACCTTATGTATTTGTTTGCCACCTCTCATCCTTTTATCACAAGGTGGAAGGATTGATTGTCAAATTAATGGATGGATGGCATGATAAATTATGGAAAGATGGATGGAATGATGTTAATATTTTATCCAAAACATGGAGCTCCCTTCAATAAATCATCCACTGCAATCAACTGATTCGTCAACTGTAGTGTCTTCTCACATTCACATTCTGCTTCAAAGGCATTCTTTAGGGATTTTCATTCAACGTGATGTTATGAGTTTTGTCTTTATATGTATATATATATATTCGTTTAATATTGAATCACTAGGTTGACACACCTCAACCCATTACAGAAAGTCGTATTGCCAGATAAAAAGAAGAATGTGAATAATTAATAGTTTTTAAATATCTGTTCCAGCAAAGGGCGACTTGGTCAACGGGGCAACATCAAGCTCTTAAATAGAATCCTTGGGATGTAATTCCTGTCATCTTTAAGCGGTAGGACAAAGTCATGTGGTCTGGGTCGAAGGTCATGGTGGCGGACAACAGTTGGAGGGAAAATCGAACGGAGCACATGAGTCCTGCATCGTACAACCGATCGTAGTAGTCCGTCTTCGGCGTCGCCCACCATCTCCGCAGCCCCCCGTGAGTCCAGCGGAAGATAGCCCGACCCAAGGGATCGAAATGAGTCGCATGTCGGAAATTTTAGAATATGAGTATTTTACATATTCTTAAAGACCACATTTTTGCTTTAAAATGACACCAAAAGTTTGGTTCTACCTTATTTTTTGACAAAGTTACGAATGATTATGTGTTTTTTTGGTGAAAATTTTTTTCATTTATTTTAATATATAATCACAAAAATAAAAGTATTCTCTGTACAAAATTCGGAAAATACACATTAAAACAATGAATTTCATCAAATGTGAGAAATCAGAAATGTAAGAAAAAATTTGTTTTCACGCATTTTCATTAAAATCTGAAAATAAGAAAAAGTGACATCTGATCATATTCTGCTGTTTTCCTAGGAATGTAAATTGCCGACATCCGACTCATTTTGATCCCTTGGGTCACATATTAGTTTAAACAATATTGTTTCTCAGCCTCTGTATATATGTAGTTACACTTTTTGACTATGGTGTCCGATTATTATTCTTAAAGGTGTTGTTAGTACATTGTGGATGGGTGGAGAAATAGGTGGGTGGATGAAGGAAGGAAGAATGGATAAAACAAGAACGTAGAATAATGTAGTCGAACAAGTTTAACTTTACCTGTTTACTTTTCTTGAGAACCCTTTCTCCATTTAATCTTAATTTGCTTTCCAAGAAGTAGTCATCAACTTTGCTGCACATAAAAATTAATGAATATAAATTTAACTATACTAATAAAATATGTCTGGAATGATCAAAACTTGGAAGAATGGATGAGTGGATGAATGCAGAGTGGATGAATGGAAAGACGGAAGGCTGGACAGAGTCAGAGAGGAATCGAAGAACGAATACAGACAGGGAGGAATGGTTCGTAACCGTAATCGTAATCTCCAAACTTCTAAAGCGCCACTTGAAAGCCAAGAGCAGGGCACCAGCTTATTCACGAGCGCTGACCAGCTTATTCACGAGCGAATGGTTGGAAGTAAACATATACATTGTATTGTATTGTATTTATAAATTTATAAAGTGCCCCTTACAGTGAACACCAATCAGAGGCGCTCCCAGTGCGAAAGACTCCGAGCGAAAAGCGTGGTCTTAAGACAACGAAAAGAAGCACCTGGCCCACCAGATAGCATCAAAGAACGAGTTGATGAAGGGAGTTGGTTCCATAGTGAAGGGCCAATGAAGGCAAAAGCTCGAGATTTTGCCATAGTAGTCCTCGCTCGTGGGACAAGAAGGTCAGGCGATCAAGTGAGCGAAGCGGACGGTGAGAGGTGGCGGAGATAGGCCGGCGAATGAGGCATAATGAATGGAGACATAATGGATGGATGGATGAAGGACAGCGAGGGATGGATAGACAGACTAATGGATGGACTGAAATTAAAATCTATATGACATTACACATAAAAAAACACTTCAAAGCATCTTGTTAAATCATTCAACGGGTGCCTTGCATTGTCAATTATCAGTGCAGTGGACAGATGGATGGACGAACAAGGGAAAGCATTGATCAACTCCCTGCCGCTGAGGATGTAAAAAAGATGCTACATAAATTCTCACTTGACTTGCATTACTCAACAAGTTTAGATGACTTTACTTTCGTGCTGTGTTGAGTCCAGCACTGACAACTGCGTCTAGTCGCAGAGACTTCAGATGAACTTTGATCTCCCTGTAATTGTTGGGAAATCCTGTGTCTTCTGGAAATGTCAGATGTGACAGATCACCATCATCTTCCTCATCATCGTTGTCATCATCCTCATCTTCTGGGTCAGTTTCCTGACAAACAGAAAACCTTATCAAACACTACCTTCAACGTTTCGGCAAGTAAATCAATAGATTTAAAATTTAAAATTACAAAACATTATTGCCTCACAATTCGGCAAGCTTATAGTATCGGGGTCTGAAGGATATAGTGCGTAAGTTTACTGGCGTCGTGAGTGTCGGTTAGGGTGAGGTTAGGCGTCGTGATGGTCGGTTAGGGACAGGGTCATCATTAGAAAGCCTGGAACCGTTGGACACACTGCCCAAAGATACTGCATAATCCTTCAGCCCACGATACTATAAGTTTGCCATCAATTCAAGGTAAATAGATCAAGTTGCAAACCTCGCCTTTTTCCTTGGAAGAGTCGCCTGTCTGAACACTTCGATGTCTGAATCTTTGGGGCGCCTGCTTATTAAACGTACTCCCATTTAAAACGGTCAGCAGAGTTACACATGACCTCGTCTCATTTCTAAAACTACGTTTGTGCAAAAGAGATGATGTCACGCTTCCATTCAATAACGATTTCTTAGTTTCATTTAAAGTTCGTCCGTTTGTCAGCTGGGCCGTTGACGAAGTCTTCGTCTGAACGGTCCGCGAAAAGGTTTGACTTGACCTAGAACGAGAACCTGACACGGTGTGCAGATCACGACATAAAGTGCTAATTACTCCATTCTTAACACAAATGCGGTATGAATTCCTATACGAAGCGAAACACTCAACAATTAACCGATTCATTGTGATGACCGTTAAAACATCACTCACAAAAGATTCACTCACAAAAGATTCGCTTCTAAAAATCTTCTTCACCCCTTTTAACGCTCAAACCAGAAACACACCATAGATAAATATACAGATATCTATATTTAGACTTTCAGTAAGTAATGCAGTTTGTGTTGACCATAGAGATACATAATATATATATATATCACTAGAGGCGAGCATCTACTGTCTATGGTGAGGCTGTGACCCTGCGGCCGCTTAACTAATAAACGGGTAACCACATAATTATGTGCAAAGGGAATATACGTCACGTTCCCTCTAGCGTTAATAAATAATAATATATCTCATCGACGATGGTGCAGACACTAGGCTAGGCCTACGTGTGAACAAACTAGTATGCAAATATTTTGATTTGAGTTTGAATAAGTGGATTTAGCTTCCATCAGTACCACAACTAGTGTGTTTTACACTGGTCTTCTGTATTATTCAGTCTTTTATTTTCATAGAACAATTATTTGTATTTGATTAGCTTATTAATTGTGTGCTTACTTGTCACACCCTGTTCATCTCTCTAATCCATCATCTTAAACTTCTACAGAAGAATCCGTGTCTGGCGAGAGATGCCCGTACTGAGTGGCATTTGCTGAAGAAAAATCGTCCGTTGCCATCGCGGTCTCTCCCTTGTGTATGCGCCGCTGGTCGACGGGCCGCGCGTGTCTACTGTCTGGGCGCCTAGGACAAGGTACGTGGAGCGAGGAGGAGGAGGAGGATGATCGAGATGGAGGAGTGGGTGTGAAGGGCGGTCGATGGGTACGCCATGTTAATAATAACTTAATACAGACAGCAGTCGATAAATCGTGAGCGTGTTTCGAAGACAATGGCGTCTGCAGTTGCTGCTGGAGGAGGATGTGGCATCATGGAGCAGGGTGAGAATTGCCGGGGGGTTGAGGGTTGAACCCCCTAGTCTTTTTAGGCTCCCATAGTAAAGTCTACATTTCACACCCAAACTGCACATAAATCAACGTCCAACCCCCCCCCCCAGTTATTTTTTGACAATTCCCATACTGCATGGAGGTAGTGATGGAAGTGGTGCGTGAAGTTGCATAGTGGTCGTTGTTGTAATCTTGGTTGATGGTGTTGTGGTGGTAATTAATGGTCTGATGGCGGTGGCAATTACTGTCAATGATCTAACTGGTCCTAATGCGTCGGTGGCGGAGCACAGCGTTCCACATAGGCCTAAGTAAGTTAACATATTGCTCATAACTACTCAGTGTTCCGTTCGGTCCGCACCATCCCTTACATTTTGTCTGTCCCTGCTCCTCCACTGCAGTAGCATAGGCCTATTGCCAATCGACGAGCAATGTAACCGCGCGATGCATCTGGGTGTTAAGTCTCAACAGCTGGACTGGGCTCGAGCGCCTCTGAGTAGGTCTCTTGAAGACTAGGAAGAGGCGCTATATAAATTCTCGGAATGAATGAATGAATGAATGAATGAGTGAATGAGTGAATGAATGAACATTAGGTAAGCAGCAAACACAATTCGCCAAGTGCCTATAAGATATTCGTCCACCACCAGAAACGAATGTAGACTACAAGACCCACATCTTCAGCAACACAAGAAATAAATGTAGCCTATCTTAAATTATTTATTTGATCAGCGATGAGGTTAGGTAAGGTTCCTTGACCTCCTCAACCTTACCTTAACTTAACTTATCGTGCCTTTCCTTACTTTGCTTAACCTTATCTTACCTCTGTTTGCCTAATTCGCTAATCGGTATAAAAACTTCAAAACGCGCATGCAGTCATCTAGAGCACAATCACTATCAGAAAAGTTAGGCCCTACTTATGGCCCTCCAAACAGCATAGTGAACAGAATGGTTCCAACCGCTGACAATGCGAAACCAAAGCGGGTTTTTGTGGATTTATATGTAATTATTCTAGTTCAATAGGGTCTAGTGTAGCGTTTAGCGTGCTCGAAAGTCAATCGAGAGATCGGAGTTCAAATCCCCGCAAGAACTAAAATTTGGTTCGAGATTTCTGCTCAGCGTGCGTACTGTGACAGTCGTGTCCCTGTTTTGCTCCTGCTCTGCTCTGTTCTGCTCTGCTCTGCTTAATCTGTTCAGTCCCCCTCTGCTCAGTCTTTGCTCAGCTCTTTGCTCAGTCTGCTCAGCCCCCCCTCTGCTCAGGTCTTTGCTCAGTTCTTGCTCAGCTCTTGCTCAGCTCTTTGCTCAGTCTGCTCAGCCCCCCTCTGCTCAGTCTTTGCTCAGTTCTGCTCAGGTCTTTGCTCAGCTCTTTGCTCAGTCTGCTCAGTCCCCCCTCTGCTCAGTTCTGCTCAGTCTTGCTCAGTTCTTTGCTCAGTCTCCTCAGTTTCTCTCTGCTCAGTTCTGCTCAGGTCTTGCTCAGCTCTTTGCTCAGTCTGCTCAGCCCCCCTCTGCTCAGGTCTTTGCTCAGGTATAAATAGAGCTAGGGCTCTCTCAGCTTGTCAGTCAGTCTGGAGAAGACCGCCTTGAGATTCGGCCTCGAGCGAAGCATCGGCCTAGCAGTCTCGACGGAGAAGGGGACCTGCTGTAGATCATCTGCCGTCCGTCCGAGCCGTCCGCCAGTTGATGCAGTTCTTCAGAGGTCTTGACTATCATGGTGATGGTGTGACATTGATAATACATCGTGTTGAAACCTAGTGACGTGTTGGTGTTTCTTGACTTTGGCGACCGATCGACTGAGGGTGTGTAAGTCGTTCGAAATACTCCGGACGCCGGACTTGCGCTCCTTCGAGCGACACGCGGACTGCTGCTCCGTGCAAGCCAAAACCTCTTCCCTGCCGCCTGGAGATCTCAGAGACGATCGACCGGGGTTTTCGCTACAGCACCCTATAGCCAACTCCGCTATAATGAGTACACTGACCCACACTACATGTCGGTGTAAGATGAGACGGCGAGTGAGAGGACTGACACCATCCTCATATGCCGAGGCTAAGAAAATGAAGTCCTAACGCTTCATATTCATGGCTGCCCTAGGGCTGGTTTAAGGGGCTGCACTTCTTCTTCTCTTCTATTTTCTTATTCATCATGAAACCACAACTACAGAAAATTAAGTAGCTCCAGGTCCGACTGATTTCGATGTAAGCTGCTGTGGCCATGCATTTTTCTGGTGAAGATAATGAATGGTAACATTAAGTAGAAAGCGGGTTCGATACTCGCTACCCTCCCAATGGTCGACTCAGCCTGTCATTCGCTTGGTGTCGTTGGCAAAATGAGCAGTAGGACGTGATGGGCGCCTTGCATGGCTGCCATGCAGTTAAATTCGACACCTTTAATAACTTGTAATCAATGTCCATTCATGCTATGACTTGTAATCATACTGCGTTGGAACAACTTGTCAGTTTGAATTAATTAAAGAAGAATATAATATTATTATTACTGTTGGACTACGCAATTGAAGCAGAACGTTTTATTCCACAAGCTGACAATCTTTCACGCAGATCGTTTATAATAAGAATGTTATACTCTGTATAAATGTATGTACACCAAAGTGCGGATATGCAATTGGTTGAATAAAGAATATACTTACTTACTTACTTATACATACATACAATTACTTATTTGCATACTTACTTACTAATAAATAATCTTCTCATTACCAATTCGTCATTTTGCCTTCTCATGGTAACATTTTCTTAAGCGATGACGCCATCTTTGGGCCTTTTGTCTTACGTCATCTTTCGATAGACGTTGTCATGGTGCAAAATTAATTTGTCTAATTTCGTGAAAGAACTTTGAAGACGGTCAAACGTGTATAGAAGGGCTCATTGTATACACTTTGAACAAATTGAAGACGGTTTAACCGGTCGTTGGTTTAACGGTTTAACCCAACAAAATTTAATAAGTGAAAATCTTTGGTCTACGCTCTAAAATCTTTGAACGAAGAATAATTTCAACACGGTCGACGTTTGAAATCATCGAATGAACAAGAATTTAAACACGGTCGACGTTTTAAGCAACCGCAGACAGCAAGAAAACAGCACAACAGAAGCGAAGATTCGAGTAAGATATTTCTTTTTTCTCTGCATTAATTAAGTTGTTCGATGGTTCATTTAAGATATAATAATAAGCAAACTAATGGACAAGTGACATCAGAACAGGGTTAAAATTTAGTTGAGCCTACATCTAATAAAAGTAATAACTCTTTTCAATGACTCTTTTCAATAATTCTTTTCAATAACTCTTTTCAATAATTCTTTTCAATAACCGTTTTCAGGGGCTTCTATCCCTATACACGGCGGGCGCAAGTTGAGCCCAGTGAAAAACAGGGGGGGAAAGTGTCGTTTTCAATTTTTATCACACTTTATACAAGTTACAGAGTCTTCACTGACAGCTGTGTGAAACACCAACTTTTCTTGTAGGCCTATAAATTAGTGTGAGCTGGTGACACGGTCGGTTACGTTGCTTGATTTTGTTAACACACTGTAGGCCTATTTAATGTGTTATGGAGTTCAATCAATCAATCAATACTTTTCTCGCACTTAGCCTAATCGCGCGACATTATCGTCTGCATAGTTATGACAAAAATAAACATTCACATTGGTTTCAACTTTAAAATATACTTTCACTTAGCGGTACTATGGCTTTTGGTCCGTAGGCTTACCCAACTAACTGTAACATTTACTTGAACCATGCGATCCTTATCGCATTGTGAGCAACTCTCCTCTCCATGCCATAATGCATTAATGCTCGACTCAAGTTGAGTAGATTGATGAATTTGTTGCATTTTGGTGATTGCGAATGCGAGACTTTAATCTACTTAATTCACACTGGTTGACTCGCATGCTTAATTATTGAACAACTCCTCCATGTTAGGTGCTTTAGTTATTTTGCATTGGTCTTCATTGTATATGGTTAATTTTAAATGGAAGCTGGACTGATGAAAATAATTGTTTGCCTAAATAGAAGCTGGATTGATGGAAGAAATCTTCGCATAAATAGAAGTTGGATTGATGATATTTTAGCAGATGAAACCTATGAATTAGAGACACATTTATCTAATCAGAAATGAGCTAAAACTCACATCGGCAATATGGGATCTGGGAGAGGACCGGGAGGGGGGGAAGGGGACGGATTGAGCCCGGTTGTTTAGGGGGGATAGAAGCCACTGACCGTTTTCAATAACTCTTTTCAATAACTCTTTTCAATAACTCTTTTCAATAACCCTTTTCAATTACTAATTCTTTTCAATAACTCTTTTCAATAATTCTTTTCAATAACCGTTTTCAATAACTCTTTTCAATAACTCTTTTCAATAACTCTTTTCAATTACTAATTCTTTTCAATAACTCTTTTCAATAACTCTTTTCAATAACTCTTTTCAATAACTCATTTCAATAACTCTTTTCAATAATTCTTTTCAATAACCGTTTTCAATAACTCTTTTCAATAACTCATTTCAGTAACTCTTTTCAATAACTCTTTTCAATCAGTCTTTTCAATAACCCTTTTCAATAACTGATTTCAATAACTCTTTCGAATAACTCATTTGAATAACTCTTTTCAATTACTCTTTTCAATAACTCTTTTCAATAACCCTTTTCAATAACTCATTTCAATAACTCTTCAATTACTCATTTCAATAACCCTTTTCAACAATTCATTTCAATAACTCTTTTCAAAAACTCTTTTCAATAACTCTTTTCAATAACTCTTTTCAATAATTCTTTTCAATAACAGTTTTCAATAACTCTTTTCAATAACTTTTCAATAACCCTTTTCAATAACTCTTTTCAATAACTCTTTTTCAAAACCCTTTTCAATAACTCTTTTCAATAACTCTTTTCAATAACACTTTCAATAACTCTTTTAAATAACCCTTTTCAATAACTCTTTTCAATAACTCTTTTCAATAACTCATTTCAATAACTCTTTTCAATAACTCTTTTCAATAACTCATTTCAATAATTTTCCTTTTTCCCTTTCCTCCATTTCCCCTTTCTTCCCCCCTTTCCTGCATTTCCTCTTTTCCCTTTCCCCTTCCATTTCGTTTATCTTCCTCCTTTCCTCCATTTGCTCTCTCCTCCTTCCTCCATCTATTCTTCCTCCCTTTCCTCCTGATTTTGTTCTAGTCTCTTGATTCGCTGTCTTCCTCCTTTTCCTCCATTTTGCCCTCTTTCTCCCTTTTCCTCCATTCGCTCCTTCCTCCCTTTCCTCCATTTCTGTCCCTCTTCTCCCCTCTTTTCCCTCCTTATTTACTATCTCTCATTTCATTTGTTTCCTCTTCCTCCTTTTTCTCCATTGTGTTTCCTGACGTGTTCTATGAGATGACCTTTCTGTGCAATCTGTCCTAAATACTAAGCAATATTCTTTTTCCCTCCATAATAGTCCAATAATAGTAACAATAATAATAGCAATAAATAATGATAATGATAATGATACCTGATAATAATAATAATAATAATAATAATAATAATAATAATAATAATGTTAATGTTCTCATCAACCCTAGGGAAAGCTTATTAAAATAATAAGAATATTAGGTAACAGTGGTAACTGCTTGGTGACGCCTTACACCTAATAAATGCATAATGATATTAATTAATTAATTAATTAATTAATGATATTAATTAAGTTACAAACCTCGTGCTTCATTGAATCGAGGACGAACCACCTTTGCTTCCATCCTTTGAGTAGAGCGCCACGCTTGCACAGGTACCCTTCATGCGTTCGATGTTCTGAGACGCTAGACACAAACTCCGGATAACTCTCCACTTCCTTCTCGTGTCCTCCTGGAAACATAAAAATCAGTCAGCGCAACATCAACACAGGTTGATTTTCAACCATAGTTATGTGGGGGCGCGGTGGTGTAGGGGCAGTGTTCGGTGACTTGCAGCTGAAGGGTTGCGGGTTCGAATCCACCCAAGCCGCCGCCAGGGACCCTGGGCAAGTCCTTCACTGCAATTGCTCATGCGCTGCGTGAAACTCCGATTCAGTGTCCACGCTGTTGTCGGGAGCGCCTCTGAGTAGAAATCTTGAAGGGTGCTATAACAAGTTCTCATACATACATATATATACACCCGAAAGTACAGTGTTCCAAGATTGTGATGCAAAGAATTATGCTATAACTGTCTTAGGTGCACAAACCAGAGATGGGCACGATTAGTTAAACTGCTAAATGGGGCCCGATAGCGCATTGGATAACACACTGGCATAGAGAGCGAGAGGTACCGAGATCGAACCCGTAGGGCGGACATGCTTTGTAGGTTGCTATTAGCGCCGTGTATTGCAGGCTGTCTGTTCTGTTAGTAGTTAAGATTTATGTCTTCTGTCATTTGTGTTCTTGTGAATTGTTTCAATTGCATAACATGTAAATGTACAGCGCAGTGTTTGTCAGGCGCTTCAACAAAGAAAAGATTATTATTATAATCAATTAGATTTAGAATTAGCTACTAAAATTTGAAAATTGAATAGAATTAGAATGAGCAAACTCTTGAAGCTAATCTATTAGAATACCCATCTCTGGGGCAAACATCCAGTAATAATATTAATTATGCTCAAAGAGTGCAGCTTAGAACTGATCCAGCGGTGTCGTGTCCATAGTCCGAAGATTCCGTAGTCCGACATTAATCTCACATAAAATCGTTTCACGTATTTAATTTCTACTTACACTGCGATATCTTTTCATCATTCCAATTTCCATTTAAGCAGAGCTTATTTTCATCAATCTAACTTCTATTTAAGCAAGAATTCTGTTAATTAATCCAACTTCTACCCAAGCAAGAATTATTTTCATCCGTCCAGCTACTACGAAACTTCGGACTATCGAACCTTCGGACTATCGAACCGCCGGACTATCGAACCTTTGGACTATCGAATCTTCGACTATCGAATCTTCGGACTATCGAACCTTCGGACTATCGAAACTTCGGACTATCGAATCTTCGGACTATCGAACCTTCGGACTAACGAACCTTTGGACTATAGAACTTTCGGACTATCGAACCTTCGGACTAACGAACCTTTGGACTATCGAATCTTCGGACTATCGAATCTTCGGACTATCGAACCTTCGAACTAACGAACCTTTGGACTATAGAACTTTCGGACTATCAAACCTGTGGACTATCGAACTTTCGGACTATCGATCCTTCGAAATATCGATCCTTTGGACTATCGAACCTTCGAACTATCAAATCTTCAGAATATCAAACCTTCAGACTATCAAACATTCGAACTATCAAACATTCGGACTATCGAATCTTCGGACTATCAAACCTTTGGACTATCGAACCTTCGGACTATCACCACAGAACCGATCCAGCAACCTAGCACTGCACTCACATCTTTTTGAAGGACGTGGTCGATAAAAAGCAACATGCCACAGAGGAAGAAGACTCACCAGTGGTCGTTGAGGCAGAGTCGGAGATGTTTCCACCAGAGACGTTGGTACTACTGTTGCTTAGATCAGACATCGGTTGCTTTATCTTTGTACAGTTCTTCGGAACGTGTGGCGCACACTTCTCGTGACAGTTGTAGCCACAGTCGGAACAGTGCATGCCTGGACCACAGACAATAAAGCGCACACTTAAAACTCAAGAGGAGAAAGTGCACACTTAAATCTCATTAGAAGATATTGCACACTTAAACTTATGAGAATAAACCACACATTTAAAATTCAAGGGAAGAAAGTGCACACTTAAACTCACGAGAAGAAAGCGCACATATAAAACTCACGAGAAGAAATTGCACACTTCAAACTTATGAGAAGAAAGTGCACATTTAAATCTCATTAGAAGAAAGTGCACATTTCAAACTCAAGGGAAGAAAGTGCATACTTAAAACTCATGACAAGAAATTGCACGTTTAAAACTCCTGAGAATAAAGTTAACACTTAAAACTCGTGACAGTTGTAGCCACAGAAACATCCAGAAGCCTAGCATAGGGGGTGCAGAAACATCCACAGAAATTTTTTTACAAACTACATAAATGGTGCATTTTTAGCACACAAGCAGTCAAATCAGGCTTAAAAAATCGCAATTCTGATCTTCATTATCAGTCACAAACAACGAAGTAGTCGATAGGCAGTGTGATTCTCGGTAACGATAACGATTACGAAAATGTTCGTTAACGAAAATAAAATGATTTCGTTAACGATAACTATAACTAAAAAATATCATTAACTATAACTATAACTACAACGAAAATAAAAATAACGAAAATTCATCTTTATTTTCGTTAATACAAAAACTGAAATTAGGAAGTGCAATATGGACGATTCGACATAAATGAGAAGAATGCGATATTTTTATTATGCAATTTGTCGATTACTTTGGAAACTCGTATATTCGTGAAGCTGAATGCACCCATGCTTCAAAGGCTTTCAAAGCTCTGAGCAACTTGTTAATACGCACAATTTTGCTTATAGCCTTAATTATTGCAACTAAGTAGTAACTAAAATTAACTAAAATAAAAATCCATTAACTATAACTATAACTATAACTAAAAATAATACTACCTATAACTATAACTAAAATAAAACCATTAACTATAACTGTACTATAACTAAAATAAAATCTGTAAGGAGAATCACACTGTCGTTAGGCAAGTTTCGCGGGCCAAAAAACAGCGTCGGCGGGCCAGAAATGGCCCTTTGAAACCTCTGGATTAATCCCTACAACCTCACCCACCTGTCTTAATGAGGCCCCAGAGGATGTGCGAGCAGTAGTCACAGTTTGCCGGCGTTGTATAGTTGAACTGGACAAAGTGATGTGCCTGGCTGAATGCCTTTGCCGTTTCGCCGAGCATTTTGCTCCGGACGAGCAGCTCGATGGTCGAGCGCTTGTGAGTCGAGCGACCGTGCTCTGAGCGATCCACCTGGAGCGGTCGCGCCTGCATCAGGCGCTCCATCGGAGGGACCTCCAGTCGGTCCCAGATCTGCATCCAGCCTCTCGGAGTCGAGCCTCCGATCTCCATTTCCAGCCTGTGGATCTCCTGGAATTTGTACACAGGGTATTTCGAAGGTAAGGCATCGTATTGTAATTTCGAAGGTAAGGTATCGAAGGTAAGGATATTGTAACTTCAAAGGTAAGGCATGGTATTGTAATTTCGAAGGTAAGGTATGGTATTGTAATTTCGAAGGTAAGGCATGGTATTGTAATTTCGAAGGTAAGGCATGGTATTGTAATTTCGAAGGTAAGGCATGGTATTGTAATTTCGAAGGTAAGGTATGGTATTGTAATTTCGAAGGTAAGGCATGGTATTGTAATTTCGAAGGTAAGGTATGGTATTGTAATTGTCAATTTATATAGCACCCTTTGAAGGTATGGTATTGAAACTGTCAATTTATATAGCTCTTTTCGAGGAAAGGTTTAGAATGGTATAATAAATTAAGGTATAATATGGGAAAATGATGTTAGGTATGATGAAGACATGGTAAGGTAATATTGATAAAAAGAGACGAGGTGATAAACAAGGTGATAAAATGATAAGGTAATATTGCAAAGTAAGATAAGTTACAGTGAAATAACATATTGGCCAATTGGTTAGAACGCTCACCTTAGACACCTTTAAAACGGCGTCAAACGAAGTTATATAAGGATGGGACACAAGAGGCAATTAATTATATTTCCATTTTTTTAGAGTGGTCGCCTTGTAACGTGGAGAGTATGGGTTCGGTCCTCCTCCTATGAGACGGTTTCTGTGTAGGGACCATGAGCAAGTCCTTCACTCACAATTGCTTAGCGCTATCGATTGATGCTTTATCATAAGATAAAGGTGCTTAATAAATACGTAACAATAAACAATGATAAAATAAAACATCGAAAGCCAGATAGCTTCTGTAGCAATTCACCTGAAGTGGCACTGAAAGCACACCATCTGAATAGCTTATACTGTAAGATGTGCTTTACAAGTTTTCAAACACAATACAGTGCAACAACAATTAACTCCGCCACTGTTAGTACTGAGACAGTGCCAGTCCCAAGCCTGGATGAAGGAGGCGGGCGATGCTAATGATCTTTGCTACCACAGTGTCGTTACTACTACTACTTTTCTTATTTTTAACTTGTAACTGGATGCGGTGTTACATCCCGAATAATCAATAAACGAAGATATATATATATACTACTACAATACAATACAATATAAATCTACAATTATAGTTACGACCAATTCTGCTGCTTACCTGTAACAGGTAACTGCAAGAGTCTGGCACCACTTGCATCACGTTGTCATAGCAACTGTTGACGATGCGCCTCGACACAGAGGTCAACGGAAGGTCAACGATGTCGGATTCGTCGTCCGCATGCATTTCATCGAGCAGTTCAAAGTCGTAGCAGGATCCATGAGCCAGGTCTTCAGTTAGGTAGTAGTCCCACAGCTTCAGGTTCGAAATATTGGAGAACGGTCGCAATACTACCTGCATTTCAAACAATAATGATAATAATTCAATGACAATGATAATAATAGTAATAATGATGATAATGATAATAATAATAATAATAATAATAACAGTAATGATGATGATGATGACAGTTCACACAATAATAATGATCATGATAATGACAATGAAAATAATAATAACAATAATAATAATAATGATGATGATGATGATGATGATGATGATTATAATAATATGCAACAGATTGGGGATGTGAACACTTAAATTATGTTCATGATAATGACAATGAAAATAATAACAACAATAATGATGATGATGAAGATGATGATGATGATGATAACAGTAACGCATGGTTTCTTAGAGTCTGAGGGATTCTTTCTACATTGGGTGTTAAAAATAATAATAATAATTTACTACTACTACTACTACTACTACTACTACCACTACCACTACCACTACCACTACTACTACTAATAATAATAATAATAATAATACATCAATAATAATAATATTCATTAATTAATTCAAAATGACAAGCACACAGTCAGATTGCAAGATATAGTAGAAACAGATGATGACAAGTTTAACAGGAGTCGAATTTGACTGCATGGCAGCCTGCAAGGCACCCATCTATCTAAATTGCTCATTTTACAACCGACCCCTAGGGTGTTGAAGGCTGAGTCAACCTTATGGAGCTAGCGGGTATCGAACCCAGGTCCTTCTGATCTTTGTGCCAGTGTGATACCATTCAACCATCTCCCCGCTGCTGTGCTTTGTGGAACTTTCAAGACGCATGATTGGTTGAGCTAAAAACATCTAATAAAAGCAGGTGAAGATTTAGACGAAAGTCTTACTTACTTACTTATATAGTATTTTGCATACAGTATATTCCTAGCATTACTGTTAGAAAGAATAAACACCATCTTGTGGCTGTTAAGTAATGAATTCTTTGTTAAAGATATTAATTTTTGGATTGGATTGGATTGGATCCACAGTTTAACGGCAGCTTATGGCAACATCGGCCGTTGCCGCCGACAAAGATTAGTTTTTGGCATATTACAGCTCATTAGGAAAACTAATTAATAATGCTAATGGAAATAATACTGTAAGACACGAGATAGTAATTTTTACAAACAACAGAAAATCCTTATATAGACGATAGCAACTGAAAAAAAGGTGTTTAAATAATAGAACAGCAGGAAGAACTTTATATGCGTTAGTAGACTTATATTATCCAGTGTTTGAAGATTGCTATAAACGCAATTATTACCACCATAAGTATTTTTAGTTTTACTATTATTATTATTATTATTGTTATTATCATCATCATCGCCGTAGTCATCGGCATCATCATCATCATTGTTAAATTTAACATAGCCATTCCAGGTGTCATTGACAATTTTATGCTTCCTGCAAGATTATACTTACTTTGGGTAAAAAAAATAAAGAAAGAAATAATAAATAAATAAATAAAGAAATAATAATAAATAATAATAATAATAATAATAATAATATATAATATATTAATTCATTCAAATCCAATAGAGGATGACGATAATAGAGCTACTTTTAGCCAACACTCCAAACAGATAGTCAACCTCAAAACATAATAATAATAATAATAATAATAATAATAATAATAATAATAATAATAATAATAATTATGCTTAGTTTCTTAGAGCCTGAGGGATTCTTTCTACCTCGGGCGATAAAAAATAATAATAATAATAACAGCAATAATAATAATAATAATAGTAATAATAATAAATAATAATAATAATAATAATAATATTATTATTATAACAGCAATAATATAAATAATAATAATTATTATTATGATTATTATTATAATAACAGCAATAAAAATAATAATAAACATAATAATAATGAAATAATAATCATAACAACAGTAATAAAAAAATAATAATAATAATAATACTGAAGAAAATAACAATAACAGTTACCGTTTCATGGTCATGCGGGAAGAAGAGAAAATTATAGAAGACGGGCGATTTCTTCCGATACTGATCCACATATTCCCAGACTGACATGCCAGCCATGATGCGGTGACTAGAGGGGAACAGGTCGCAGTCTAGGAGGCTGGCTACGTCCGACCGGGCGAGCTTTGCATCGTCCAGGAGCCAGCCGGCCTCCATGCGCCGAAACTCATTGTCCATCATGAACGTACGAAAGCGGTTGGAGACGTGGTGGTAGGCGAGGAACTTGAGGTAATACTGGTTGAACTCAAAGGACATCGGGAACTGGTTGTGGATCTGAAGAAAAATACATGTTTACATATTTACTTATTTATTGCTTATTATTGTTATTGTTATTATTATGATTATGATTATGATTAAAATTATTATTATTATTATTATTATCTATTATTATTATCACCACTGATTTTAACCATTATTATTATTATTATTATTATCACCACTGAATTTTGCCCTGGTTGTGGACTGTGTTATGACAAGAGTGGCAATTAATTAATTATTATTAATTATTATTATTATTATTAACCTAATAATATTACGATCATTATAAACATGTATGCAATTCGGGGGAAATTAAATGTTTAAATAGCCTGTTCCATTATTATAAAAACGCTGTAATCAGTCATATTGAAGTGCTTTCTGTCCACAGTTTAACGGCAGCTTATGAAACATTGGCCGTTTCCTCCAGCAAAGATTGAGAGTTTCGGCATATTACGAAGCTCTTAACTAATCGAATGAACAAATATACATGATGCAATTGGGGTGGAATTATGTGGAGAATCTTACAAAAAAGCTGTTATAAGTTATTTGAATTATTAATATTATCATTATAATCGTCGAAACTATCTTTATTATTGCACTGCATTGAGAATTTCTATTTGCCATGGCAATTAATGACAAGGCACCTGGTTGATCAGAGGAACAATTCAACATGAGCATATTGGTTTGTTTAATTAAGTGGAGAATGGCCTGTTCCACACAACAATTCATGTACTCAGTTATATTGTCAGTGCATTCTGTTTCAGGGCAATCATGCACGAAACCATCTTCCTCCAGCACTGCATTGAGAATATCATTGCCATGGCAATTCCGAATCACCTACATCCATCAGAGGAACAATTCAACATGAGCAATTGGGATGGAATTAAGTGGAGAATGGCATTTCCACACAACAATGCTGTAATCAGTCATATTGAAGTCTTTCTGTTGCATTCAATCGACGAAACTATCTTTCCTCTGCACTGCATTGAAAATTTCATGGCCACTGGCTCATTCCAAGCATTCACTGATTCAGAGGAACAATTCATTCATGAGCATTCATTCATTCATTAAATTGGAGAATGGCCTGTTCACACACAACAATGCTGTAATCAGTTATACTGAAGTGCTTTCTGCTGCAGGGCAATCGACGAACCTATTAATTTCCTCCATTAACTGCATTCAGAATATCATTGCCATGGCAATTCCGATGCACCTACATCATAACCAGTAGGAACAATTCAAGTTGAGCATTTGATGTGGAACGTCTAAGAACTGTAGTATGGCCTGTTAGCACACCGCTGGCCTGTGAATCAGTCATATTGAAATGCTTTCTGTTGCAGGGCGATCGACCAAACGACAGCCACTCCTTCTGCACTGCATTGAGAATTTCATGTCCGCCATGGGGATCCAGAAGCATACTGAGCCAGAGGAACTACTCAACATGAACAATTGGGGTGGAATTATAATAAGAATGGCCTGTTCCACACAACAATAATAATAATCAGTAATAATCGAGGTGCTTTCTGTTGCAGCGCAATCGACGAAACTATCTTTCCTGCAGCAATGCATTGAGAATATCATTGCTATGGCAATTCCGAAGCACCTACTGATCAGAGGAACAATTCAACATGAATACAACGGCGATGGAATAGCAGCCTAGAATGGCATGTTCCACACAAAAAGCTGTACTCAGTTATATTGAAGTGCTTTCTGTTGCAGGGCAATCGTCAAACTATCTTTCCTCCAGCATTGCATTGAACATATCATTGCCTGGCCATTCTCAAGCACCTACAAGATTGTGAGGTCACTTCACATGAGCAATGGGGTGAGAATTCGTTGGAGAATGGCCTGTTCTGACACAAAAAGCTTTAATCAGTCATATTGAAGTGCTACCTGTAGCAGCGCCCCTTCCTTCAAACTATCTTTCCTCCAGCAATGCATTGAGAATAATAATTACCATGGCAATTCCGAAGCATAATACTGATAATAACGATCAATTCAACATGAGCAATTGGGATGGAATTAAGTGGAGAATGGCCTGTTCTAATAATAATAATAATAATAGTAATATTGAAGTGCTTTCTGTTGAAGGGCAATCGTCGAAACTATGCTTCTTGCTGCAATGCATTCTCTATAACTGTCCAGCGGTTCAACTCGGTGGCTTTCCGCGGCACTTTAGCGGAGCCAGACCTTAGGGAGATGTGACACTAACGGCACTTATGCCGTTCATTTTAGACAGCTACTGCATCCTTGTCTATTGTAGCTTTCAGTATTGATGTTGATTGATGGAGAGAATAAATAGTATACAGACAGACACAGAGAGACAGAGACAGCCAGACAGATACATTGACATGCAGACACAGACAGAGGCAGGGAGAAGGACATACAGAGATACAGAGCGAGAGCGATACGGTCAGACAAACAGTCAGACAGACAGACGGACAGACAGACGGTGCTTCTAGAAAGTTCGAAACGGAGAGAATAAATATTGTTATAGTAATAATAATAATAATAGTAATAATAACGATAATAATGATAATAATAATAATACTAATAATACTACTAATAATGATAATAACAATAATAATATTATTATTATTATTACTATTATTATTACTACTATTAGGCCTACTAAGACTACCACTAGCATCGTCATCGCCATCGTCGTTATCATCATCATCATTATTATTATTACTAAGATTATGTGGAAATTGTAAAGTAGGACGCTGTGGTCAAACATTTTATATATTACAATGTACAAATGGCAAAACTGATCTTTTTTGGTCATTTTCATTCATTCATTCAGAGGACTTATATAGCGCACCCTTGGTCGATTGTTAGACACCTTCAACATGAACAATT